>CAJQUW010013541.1:7500-291310 GCA_907163375.1 Prostheceraeus crozeri | reverse complement strand
CGATTTTGTAGATATATTAGTATTTTTTTTCTCTAAAAATTAAAACAAAAATTTTTTTTTAAAAAAAAACTAAAACACAAATTTTTTCTTTAAAAAATAAAAAATGAAAAAATTTTATTGTGTCTTATGTGAAAAAAAATTGCAAACAAAAAGAAGTTATCAATCTCATCTACAAAGTAAAATGCATTTACAAAATGTAGAACGAGTTGATGAAGGAAATATATTAAAATTAAATAGTTATAAAAATTATCTAGAAACATTGCCTACTGATATAAAAGTTAAAAAAATGTTTGATGATTATTCACATTCGGAATATAAAAAATTTTTTAATAGTGAAGATGAAGCCGTAACAGATATAAAATATTTATTTAGCGATACTGATGAATTTAACGAAATAGATGAATTTGATGAAGCCGTAACAGATATAAAATATTTATTTAATGAATCGGTTGAATCGGTTGAATATAATGAAACCGATAAAACTTTTTCTGATATTCTAACCAACTTTTATAATATATTTAAGAAATCTTTCAAATGTTATATGAATGTAGAAGTACTTTATACAAAAAATGGACCTGATGGAATTCCTGAAGAAATAATACAAGGACATTTTACAAATTCGCAAGAAATTCATAATGTAAAATGATATACAACCCATATTTGAATCGATGATACTTAAATTAGAAAATTGTATAATTGAAGCCCAGTTACGTGAATCTGGTTGGAGATTTGTTAAAATAATATCTAAGAAAATAGTAATTGATAAATATAAAAATAATACTGGTGGTAGTTATGTTCCTTTGCCTTTCAGTTCACCACAAATAATCAACATAAAAAATGAAGATGATTATTGTTTTCTGTGGAGTATTATAGCACATTTACATCCTGCAAAATATCACAAAGAAAGACTAAGTCATTACAATAAAGAAGAATACATAAGTGAATTTGATCTTTCTGATGGCTTAGATGAATTTCCATATGATTATAATAGGTTACTAAAGTTTCATAAAAAGAATAAAAATTTAATTGAAGTAAATGTTTTTGAATTAAATGTGAATTATGTTTCTATTGGTAAAATTACTCCACTTTACTCAGATTCAAAAAAATTTTATTTGAATAATAAAAATTTTTGCCAATCAGAAATAGTATATAATGATAGAGGTAATTACATGCATCATAATATTTTTTACCAAGGAAATATAATATGTACTGAAAAATTTGAACTTGTTAAAACACTATCACCAATAATGATTAATCATAATAATTATAAAGGACGTACTGATGATTATAATTACAAATATTCATCTTTATCTTCAGAATATCAACAAAAATTAGAAAATTTAAATAAAAGTTTACAAAAATGTAAAATAGATTATCAACAACAAACACAAATGTTGCTACAAGAATATCACCATAAATATCAAAATAAGATAGAAACAATTCAAAAATTAAATAATGAAGAATTAAATAATAAAGAATTAAGTAATGAAGAAAATGAAACCAATCAAAAAATAAATGAATGTTTAAAAAAATGTCTACAACAATATAAAGAACAATATGATAAAGAATATAGTTATCAGTTAAAAATATTAAATCAAAATTATTATCAAAATACATTTAATCTTACAAAAGAAATTAATGAAACACATGAAATATATAAAGATGAATTTGAAAAACTAGAACAGTCAAAACAACCAGCACAAGCGAATATATTATATTATCAGGGTCATTTTATATTGTGTAAAGATGTTTCTATATTTACAAAAACTTCAGATAATAAAAATTTTCCTTGTCTTCAATGTATGACAAGTTTCAGAACTTTAGAAGAAATGAATAGACATTTGGAGAATTGTCAACAAAACGAAGCAGTTCAAAATACTTTTCCTAAAGATGATTATTTAGAATATAATAAATGGTATTTTAAAAATAAAGTACCCTTTACTATTTACTGTGATTTTGAAGCTTATAATGTTAATATGACACAAAATCGAACGGAAAGTTCCAGGGCTTCACCCGATTCTGAAAATTATAATTCTGAAAATTATAATTCTGAAAATTATAATTCTGAAAAAAATAATTCTGAAAAAAGTGCGCTTGGAAAAAGTGCGCCTGGAAAAAGTTCAACTGAACAAAGTAAAGAAAAATATTTATTTGAACAAAAACCATTATGTTGGGGAATGTACATTCATTCAAATTATCCTGAATTATTTAAATCAGAATATTTACAATACTATGGTGAAGACAGTTCAGAAATGTTTACAAAGAAAGTAGAAGAATTACAAGGACGTTTTTCACAATTGCTTGAAACAAATAAACCAATGATACCATTAACGGATGAAGAAAGAAAAGAATTTTATGATGAAATAAATTGTTATTACTGTGGAAAAGGTTTTACAAATAAATATAAAACTGGCAGAGGTAGATATATTGATAAAGTAAAAGATCATGATCATCTAAATGGATTATATAGAGGTGCAGCACATAATTCTTGTAATCTTAATGCTAACAAATTTAAATATAACTTTGTTCCTTTATATTTCTATAATGGTTCTAAATATGATTTCCATCTAGTAATGAAAGATTTATTTTCATCTGAAAAATTACAACAACAAAAAATAAATGTACTATGTAAACAAGAAGAAGAATATTTTTCAATGCAATTAGGTTGTATTAGAATTTTAGATGCATTTAGATTTTTTACTCCTTATTCATTAGATGTTATGGGAAAAACTTTGAAACCTGAACAATGTAAAATATTAAATAAATATAATTTAAAACCTTTAAAAGGAATATTTCCGTATGAGTACATAACTGGAGATTTTAATTCTGTGAATAAAATTATGGAAGAAGAACAACTTCCTCCAATAAATAAATTTAAATCAACATTAAAACAATCACAATTATCTGAAGAAGATTATGCAGAAGCTGAAAAAAATTGGAGAGAGTTAAATTGTAAAACAATGTATGATTATACAATGAAATATCTACAGATAGATGTATTAATACTAGCTGATCTTTTTGAAAACTTTCGTGATATGTGTTTAGAATATTACGGAATAGATCCATGTTATTGTTATTCTACACCAGGTTTAACATGGCTAGCAGGATTAAAACATACTGGTGTTCAAGCCGATGGCTCTAGGACAAAGTCCGTTAAACTTAAACATTATAAAGAAAATACATATGATAAATTATTATTTTTTGAATCTGGAATTAGAGGTGGAGTTTCATCAGTTTTAGGTAATAGATATGTTAAATGTTATAATAAGAAAGTAAATCCACAAGAATATGGAATAATTAAACCTTTATCTCCAGAAGAAAAAGAAAAAATATTAGAAATTTTTCGAACGAAACGAGAAGGAGTAGAACGTGAAAATGCAATTGATGAATTCATGAGAGAAAACTATTTATTATATTATGATTTTAATAGCTTATATTCTTCTTGCATGATACAAGAATTACCAACAGGTGAAATGACATGGTGTAATAATCTTGTTTATCAAAGAACATATGATGGTGAAAATAATTTTGGTTATGTATATGAAGTTGATTTAGTATATCCTGATTATATAAAAGAAGCAACAAAATATTATCCTTTCTGTCCAGAAAACAAAATTCCCAATATAGAAGATTTTTCAGATTATCAAAAATCTATAATGCCGAAAAAATACAGACCAACAAAAAAACTTATGTTAACACAAGGTAATAAAGGAACGTATGTTGTTGAAGGAAGAATGCTAGATTGGTATTTAAATCATGGCATGATTCTCACCAAAATACATCGAAAACTAGAGTATAGAAAATCTAAATGGTTAAAAAATTATATAGAGTTCAATATTGAAAAACGCAAAATATCTAAAAGAAATAAAGATGATTTTGGAAACGTTTTCTTCAAATTAATGAATAATGCATTTTATGGTAAGACTTTAGAAAATGTACGTAATAGACAAAATATTGAAATAGTTTATGATAGAGATAGATTTCAAAATTTAACAAGGAAACCTACATATAAAAGAACTACTAGATTCAGTGATGAACTTTGTGCTGTTCATCTAAGAAGAAGCATTGTAAAACATGACAAGTTTAATTTCATTGGTTTCACTATATTAGAATTAGCTAAACTATTTATGTATAGTTTTATATATGATTATTTAGCACCTGCTTATGGCAAAAACTATAAATTACACTTTACAGATACCGATTCTGTTTTCTTAGAATTAACAATACCGTATAATTCTACACTTGATGAAGAAATTAATAAAATAAAAGATATCATTCATCCTTCTGATTTATGTAAAGTAAAAGATGAATTAGAAGGAAATGAAGATTTCATAACAGAAGCTATATTTTTAAAATCTAAATGTTACTGTTATGATACAACTAATAATATTAAAACACATAAAACATTAAAAGGAATTTCAAAGGCATCAGTGGCTAATCAAATAACATTTCAAGATTATAAAAATGCATTATTTAATAATGAAATAAAAACAGCATATAATTATAGACTTAATTCAAAGAAACATAAAATGTATTTAAAAGAAGAACATAAATTAGCATTAGATCCATTTGATGATAAAAGAAAAATTTTACCTGATGGAATAACTACTTTACCTTTTTAATTTTCTAATTTCTATTTTCTAAATATAACAATATAAAAATATAAAAATATAAAATATTATAAAATATTATAAAAATAAAATAAAATAATAATATAAAATTATCATATAAAAATGGATAAAGTTAGAGCTGATAATTTTAAAAGAATAAAACAATTAGAAGAGTTAATAAAACAAAGAAATATTATGAAAGAAAATCATCTTCAACATAGAATGATATAAGCTGGTATTCAATCTGATATGTTTGAAAAAATGCAGCAAACCGAGCAAGTAAAAACTGATTTTGAGAAAACTATGAAACCATTTAAAACTATTGAAAAAGAAAGTACAAATAATGATAAACAAATTGATATAACAGATCCAGAGCACAAAACTATATTAGATGACTATGGATTACTAGAATCAAACATTAATAAGAAATTACCAAAATCTATGCAATTTGAACATTCTATCTCATTTATAGATGGAAAAACAATACCTAGATTTTATCTCGGACAAAAAGAAATATTTCCACAACCTTTTCGAGGTTTAATTTTTTCACCAGATAAATCTCCTTTTAGTTTAGATAGAAATTTTGTTAATCTTTTAAGAGGAGCAGATTTAAATAATTATGCTGTAGAAGATCTCATAAAATATAAAGCTATGTTAGACAGAGTTGGTGCAGTAAAATCTCTTAGACGTTATAAACAATTAGAAAATTTATTATCAACGGGAGTTAAAGTAGGGAAAGGTTTATCTGAAAAACAGAAAACTGAAACAACTGTATTTTTACCAGATGATCCACAAGAATTACTAAATAGATTAAATATTTTAATATCTGCAATAAAAGAAGGACATAATTCTAGTTTCAATGAAATTCATGCTATATTGAAAAGACTGTTAGAAAAGAAGATTCTAAATGAAGAGGATTATAAAAGTATAACGAACCGAATGATCTAGGACTTCGCCCGTAGCTGAAATATGTTGTTGTTTTACTTTTTTTATAAAAAAAATATTTCATAAAAAATATTTATTTAATTTTTTTATTTTAAAAATGTGTTCAGCAGATTTAGACAAAATTAATAATCATTTAGAAAATTTGACAGAGATTTTGGGTTCATCAAAATTTAGTACGACGTTAAAAATTATAACAACTACTTCATCACACACTTGTAATTTAGAACCCATTCTACATTTAGAACAAAATAAAAATTATCAAATTGCATTGACTAGTTTCTCCACATTTAACACTATTCAAAACGTTATCAAAGATGTGAATGATCAATTTAGATATTCTACTGATAAAGGTAAAACATGGAAAATACTAACTTTTCTTCCTGGTTCTTACGAAGTTGAAACAATATCAAATGAAATTAAGAGACATTTAGGTATACCATTTAAAGATAAGAAACAATTACATTTTGCAGTTGAACCGGCAGTTAATAAATTTTCTCTTACTTTAGACGAAAATCATCAAGTTGATTTTAATCATGATAGATCATTGTCAAAGCTATTAGGATTTAATAAACAAACCTATAGTCAAGGTTATCATTTAGGTGAGAAGATTCCAAAAATAACTGAAATAAATTCAATTGTTGTACATTGTGACATTATTGAAGGAGGATATATAAATGGTAAATTATCAAATTTAATATTCAGTTTTCCAGCTTTTACTGTACCCATTGGTTATAGATTAAATGTAATTCCACAAACATTAATATATTTTCCTATTACAAGAAAAACTATTAACAACATTGGCATTAGAATCACTGATGAAAAAGGACAAGAAATAAATTTTGGAGGTGAAGAGATTATGATAGATCTTTTGGTACGGGAGGTATAAACTCCCGTTCGAGAGGTATAAACTTTTACGCTACAATAGAGAAGTTTAATTTTTTTATCATTTTTCATTATTAATCTTATTAATCTTATTAATCTTATTAATCTTATTAATCTTATTATTAGAAACAAAAAAATAAACTTAAATTAAAATTTTTATTTTTTTGTTTTTAAAAACACTAATTCAATAATGGATGAATTTATTACTTTAAAAATGAATGAAATGACTTTAAATAAAAAAAAACTTAAATTTAATCATCATCCAAATTTATCTAATAAAGTTTTGTCAGTTATTTGTGGAAGATCAGGATGTGGAAAAACATATCTATTATTTAAAATTTTAACGACTCCAAATTTTTTGGATTATAACAATCTTATAATTTATACAACAACGGCAGAACAACCCGTCTATCAATTTTTAAAATATGGATTTGAAAATAATCTTACAAAAACAGCAATTGCTTCTCTATTCAAAGAATACGAAAAATCTGAATATGAAGAAGAAATAAATTTGTGGTGTGAAGAAGCAGCAAAAAATAAACAATTAGTTGAATCCAATAAAAATAAGCATATAAAAATACAATTAATAGATGATAGTGGTAATATGCAAGATCCTAGTAAACTAGATAAAACAATGAAACATTGTGTAATTTTTGATGATTGTGTTAATGACAGAAATCAGTCAGTTCAAAGAAATTATTTCACAAGAGGTAGACATAATAACTGTAGTGTATTTTATTTAACACAAAGTATGTATTCATTAGATGGAAGTGTTATTAGAAAGAATGCAAATATATTTATACTATTTGAAATAAATGCAAGAAACTTAAGTGATTTGTTAAGAGATTTATGTATAAGAGATAAAGATGAATTTAAACAATCGTGTAATAATGCTTGGTCAAAAGATTATGGATTTATCACAATTAATATTGATAAAAAAATTCATGAAAGAGTTATCGAACAATTGTTTACCGAGTAATAAAAATATACAAATATAATGTTTTAATATTTTATTTTTTATTATCAGCTTTAATTTTGTCTATTTTTTTAAAATATAATATTTGAATTTTGTGGTAACATTGGTATACAGCAAAAACATTTTACTGAACAAATTATTTTTTTATTGCTTTGTTGTTTGTAATCTTTTCGTTTAAAGTTTTCACGTTTAAAGTTTTCACGTTTAAAATTTTCTCGTTTAAAATTTTCTCGTTTAAAATTTTCTCGTTTAAAATTTTCTCGTATTAAGTTTTGTTTAATAAAGTTTTGTCGAATAAAGTTTTTAGCTCTTCTAAAAAAATTTTATCATCACTAAAAGTTTTACCATCACTAGAAATTTTGCCATCCTTTTTATTTTTATCATCAACTTTTTCTGTCTGTGATTGAAATGATATTTGATTTACTTCATTAGCTATTTGATCAAATTTTTCAATCTCATCTAACGTAATAACATTATCATCACATACTCTTTGAAAGTAGTAATGTAGTTTATCATAGACTTCTTTAATATTTAAATGCTTAGTTTTTAATGATTTTCGTTTCTTAGTTATTAAAGATTTTTCTAACATTGTAGCAAGTGAAGTTGCAAAAACACCCGTACCTGTTAAAGCTGTAGCAACTACTGGAATTACTAAAACACCTGAAGATATAACAATTGTTAAAGCACCTAAACTTATTGTTAAGAATATGCCAATTCCTTGTGTTACATTCTTAACTTTACTCCATCTCTTTCTTAATTTTTTATAATGCTCTAATCTTAATAATAATTGAGATTCCTTATCTTTCATATACCTTACTCTATCTTTGTGTTTTTCTTTATTCATTTTTTCAATGTTAATCTTTTCAATGTCCATTAAAGTAGAACTACGTTCATATGATAACGAAGGATATATTCTTGAGGTTCCTTCCATTTTTGTTTCATCCATTTCTGAAGTTCCTTCCACTTTTGTTTCATCCATTTTTAAAGAAATATTTTTAGTCACATGATATATTTTAAAAACCTGAAAGATGGATAAAATTCATGAATTTGAAATTCTCAACTTTTATGATTTTTTCGGTGTCCGGGTTTTCGGTGTCCTAGAACGGTCATGATTTAAGCAATGAAAAATGTCATAATCACACATTTGAGATTCTTAACTTTTATGATTTTCGGTGTCCTGGAACGGTCATGATTTTGGGGGTGAAAATTGTAATTCTCAAATTTGAGATTTTGAAAAATTTGAAAAATTGGGTATTTTTAAAAACACCCAAATCGGAGCGAAGCTCCTCTGGCTTTAGCCGATTTATGAATTTAGGTCTTCATAACCTGAAAAAGGGTTCAAATTCATGAATTTATGTTGTTTTTAAAAATACCATTTTTTGAAAAAATGGTACTTTTTGAATAGACTAAATTCATGAATTTAGGTCTTAAAAACCTGAAAAAGGGACTAAATTCATAAATTTATGTCGTTTTTAAAAGTACTAATTTTTTTGATTTTATGGTGTCCTGGAACGGTCTTTTATCCATTACTTGCGCGACTCTTGAAACTGAGGATCTTTGAATAAGGAGAAATTAAAATTGTAGTTGTGTATGAAATTGTATTGAATCATCGCTCCAAGCTCTTTTAAAGTTGACGGTGGATACCTGCTACCATCAGTTTTTCTGACATCAGAAAAGAAGTACTTGAGGCAGTAATTCAAATCGGATTCGGTAAATTCATCAATTCCCTTGATTACCTTTAATGGACCGTGAATTCTAATTTTCCATTCATCGTGCCAACTCTTAAATAGCTTAAATGCCCACTTCGCTTTTTGAATAGTATTTTTTGAGGTCACTTCATTTAGATGGCTTTGAATTTCAGTGTCAGTAGTTGATGCAAATCTACTGGAAGTGGGAATTTGATTTTCAGTAATACGTGAAGCCATTGTCGTGTAAACCTTTCAGGAGATGAGCTTGGATAAAATGACCAGATTATTCCAGTTAGATTATGCATGATTCAAATTTCAAACATCATTGAGAATATCATGGAATATACCAGGTAATCCATGGACTTCTAAATCATAGTGCTATTGTAGTCTGTGGATGAACCATAGAATTCGATCTTTCATGCCTTTGCTATCCATGGACTCCTACAACGAATGCATAGATAGATAAGACTGAATCCATAAAATTCCAAGGTTTCAAATCTAAAAATGAAAATAAATCTATGGAAACCTAGATATTCTAGATCTCCAAGAATACAGAATCCCAAATCTATGGTTGAATATATCAATTATGTTTGTCAATGTTGATATCATTACATACAGTGCTATAAATATGTTATAAATGCCTCGATATTGGATCCAAATGGCCAAATATCCTCGTGGCTTCGCCACTCGGACATTCTGACCATTTAAATCCTCTATCGAGGCATTTATCATATACATACAACATTTGATACAAAAAACTCTAAACATTACTCATTTAAAAATGCTCGTCGTCTTTAACAAATGGAATCAAATTAAAGGAAATTTGATGAAGGGGAACTTCAAAAGTTCCTTTCCTTCTGAATCCCCTGATAATGATTACCACACTTTTAATTATGGCAAAGCAAAGGTTCGTTCTTAGGTGATTAACAACATCTGAGTATTTTTCATTTATCTTTTCCGATATTAAAGAGGCAATTCTACTGTGAAGTAAATTTGCCAAAGGACCTGTTCCTCCACCAGTGGAAAAAACGAGAGGTGTGAATGTCCCTTTCTCAACTTCCAAAATTCTCTCTTCATACTGTCGCTTCTTTTCATTCTCGTGCTTTTTATACAATGTTGCAGGCGTATCATTGGCATAAGATGCTGAGAAAGGATTTGTTGCTCTTACATCAAAGAAATGACGTTCCATTGTTCCTCACATACCTCATGCAGAAATATCTAATCTCGCCTGATCGTCAGTTTTACCACTTTTGATGAAGTCATGTGATTCAATTGGTGGTGATTTGGGCTCAATGCTGACATCTTTACGGACTCTCCGTGTCACGAATAATTTTGTGTCGAAGATTGACAAAACCACCAATTTTACAATTAAGAGTGTGATTCAAATCATTTTTCATACCACAAACACAATTCATCGGAATGTCCGCAACCGGCCAGTTGCAACGCAATTTGATCGCATCTTGGAATTCTCTTTTTTTAGAGAATATCCCAATGCTTTAATAGGTAATGATGTTAACCATGAGCTAGCGCCTTTCTCTTTCGCAAAAGTCAATGCCCTTTTCATCTCATCAGTAGCAAGATCCATGATAGTCCAGTATTCTTAATTGAAAAAAGTTTCTTTTTCTCTTTTCATGTTTGCGATGAAGTCTTTTATTGCCGATCTGTCAAGTCGATTCAGATTGCTTTCTTGGTCATCAATTACATTTGTCAAACATTCTGTAATCTTTACTGATGCATCATACTCACGTTTTGAAGTTATTTAAGGGTCAGTAATTCCAAGACCTCCATACCTACATGGTAACGCCAAAATTCTTCTCTCAATGTTCGATACTTGCCGTCCTGTGATAGAAGGGATGAATTTCTGACGTATAACTTCTTCCAGCCTCTGAAAGTTATCCCTGATATCATCAACTGTTCATTGCACAAAGGTCCACCTGTGACAAAGACCTCTTGTGCATGCTGATAAAGCCGCCTGTGGATCTTCTGACGCTATATCACAAAGATATTGATTGTCTTCTATCCAGTTTTCGATCTTCGAATCAACATAATGAGGATTTGAATTCATCACTTCCTATCACTGCAACAAGGTGCTTTTCTCCTTCCATTGTAATCGTCACATTGGATGTTCAAAAAAGTCAATTTGCTTTTGTAAATGCATCGGCATTTTTTGCAATCAAAATTGTCTTCTTCACATTTGGATAACATCCATACAGAGGGCCTTTCTCACATAAAGCGTCCCACCAATTCTTCATTTCTTCTATATCTCCAACACTACAACTACCATCGGCATAACATATTTGTCTTGCCCTTGTATTATCAGTTTCATTTTTCAATGTTCTTATCAATGGTGATACGCCAAGGGCATAGAATGACATTGAGCAGGGGTCACCCTGAGTACAGCCTTTTTCCGACATAATAAAATTTTCTTCTGAATTTTGAACATTCACAAAAAGCTTCGCTGGATTACGGTAAGTATTGTTTAGATAAGCAGAAGACGGACGACAGATTTGCTTAATATTATGCAAAGCGCCTTTCCTGTTCAATGACCTGAAAGAATTGTTTGCATCTACCAACAGTAAGGCTTCCGAATTCGGATTTTCAAACATTCCTTTTGCGGAATGAATAGCAGCTTCTATTCCAGATGGAAGATCAGTGCACGATTGAAGTGGTCCTGCACCTTCCTCTATTTTTTTTAATACCTTAGATATCGCTTTGCCAGCAAGTCTGCGAATCACTTCTCCTACTCCAATCCAAAAAGATACAGAAGAACTCTTAGAGAGAATTCATAATCGATGCCACTCTACAATATGTTCTCGCAGTTCCAGAATTTGTGAATGCTCCATGTTCATTCCTCTATCATATCGACGTAAGGTATTGGTTTTTCGATTATTCAATCAGTTGGTGAATGATGAACTTCATTCTTTACATCATCTGTCTTTGCCGATTATGAACTATTCCCAAAATTTCAACTTCCGGTAATTGTCTCAGCAAGGCGCAATGAATCTTTCATCATTTCGATGTCAAAACTTTACAAACTTTAATTTTTTCTCTGAATCACCTGTTTGTTAAGACATTTAGCCTTACACTTCCTTTTTCATGACTTGTCTAACTTGCGTTTCCCCACGATTACCATTATTGGGGATTTTTCTTTGAAATATGCGCTCATTATTATTATTATAATCGGACGTACAGATATAATGGTTTCTTCTAAATACTGTAAATTCATGCCTTTCAAAGATGCAAAGCATTTATTGATTTCTCCCGGATTTTTATCCAGTGTAATCAGTCTACATGCTCTGTACTCATGAAGAAAGTCAGAGTCGATTTTTTCAGTACACAAGCGTTTCTTCATATCAGCAACTGCTTGTCATAGATTCATATTGGCTGTCCCATATAACTTTGAACAGATCATGATTCTCCAGCACTCAGCATCAACTTGAGTCGGTCCTCCTGAACCGTGAATATGTTTTGCTGCTGCTTGAACCAAAGCTGCATCTATTTCTTCGAAAATAAATATTTCTCTTGTGACATTGACATCAGGTAAAAGAACAGCTTCATCTGCATTTTTGGATTTAGGATGCTTGCTCAATAAAGTATTTTCACTGATTCATTTATTTGGTGAACTCCAACAATTATATCATTTGCATCAGGGATGCGGAGTCGGAGTCGGAGTCCCGGAGTCCTATCATTTTTGCTTTTTTTTGCTGGAGTCGGAGTCGGAGTACTATCAAATGATAGGACTCCAGACTCCGGCCTGTAACTAGACCTGAAACATAATACAAACAAATTACTTATTTCTCGTGCATAGCTGTCACTCTTGATGTCAACTTTCTCCATCAAACAGAAATACAGAGATAGCAGTGCATGCAAAGCTTGTAATAGTTGAGGGAATGAACCGTGATGGGGAAAAAAGGATTGTCTTTTTACTCGGTGATTTAGTAGAGAAGACAAGCCTTCCTAGCCTCGATCACACCTACGCGCCGAAGGTCACATCAGAGACAAAAATGAAGTACTAGTTTGTTGAGAACATTGCCTCTTACACTCGCGTTAATCGTGTGTGTTGGCTTCTCTAAAGCGCTAATCAAAATCGAAAGTGTACTCATATTTTTTGGAGAAGAATGGGGATTATCCTGCCTTGTAGACTGGAGAAAAGACATCAAGAAGATGGGAGGAGCCGAGTCGCATGCATCCAACTGAAAGCGACATTTGATCAACTTTCATCGAAAATGATTGATAATTGATACATCGATGATCACTAAATATAGGTTCAGGTAAGCCTATAATGATCTATGATGTAGGTACCAGTTTTTCAGGCTATTTATGCTTGCCAACCGGAGTCGGAGTCGGAGTCCTATCAAAATGATAAGACTACGCATCCCTGATTTGCATTGACGTAACTCATTGCTTTCTTGACTTTTCCAAGAGCCATATTTCGACAAAATTGCTTTTTGCCATTAAATTGTTTACCTCTTAAATTGTTCTTCAAGCGTTTTTAAATCTCGTTGCATTCAGTTAGCAATGAAAACAAATTACCCTCTTTCCGTCTCTTTAATCTTGATTCCAGATATTTCGCATCGTCTTTTGGTTTTGACTTTGGTAATGTTCTTTGTAGCTTTATTGGAATATAAACATGGATGAGTAGCATTGACAAACTTGCCCATGCTGTTTCATGCACGAATAGATTGATCAGTCTTGTAAGTTCGGTTATGAATTCTTTCCCAACTTTTCCCTTCGGAGGATCAAACATATTTTTCTTCCATCTTGTTGTCTGATTATATGCATTAGAGAGGACTTTTCTTATTTCATTTGTTCCTTTGTAATCACCCCATCTTAGCTCTGTTCCTGCTGCAGTTGGTAGGCCTACGACGCAATTTGAAATTTGTGAATTCATACTATCCTTTGGATAATGATTCGCAGATTTGTTTCCATCTTCATGGTTTGAATTTGCATCCGTCCAATTCCTCGACTGTTCCAGAACAGCGTTAATTGTTTCCTCTAAATGCTGTAAATTCATATCTTTCAAAGATGCAATGCATTTATTCATTCTCGCGCTTCCTACAAGCTACCTACCATGTAGATTGTGCGATATAGAAAAAAGATTTGTTTTACTTAGGGTTCGACCTCAGGTACTCTCAAATTACAAGAAGCGGCTTTTTCAATACACTGAAGCCGACTTAGGGTGGAATCCAGTGCGGAGACTTAAGTCGAGATTAAGGAAATCGCGGCTTAAATCAGGACTTAAGTCTAGCTTCGTATCCAATGCCACGATTTTGACATAAGCTGGGCTTAAGATTGCAAGCTAAGTCGCGATATTTAAGTCACGGTCTTGACGGCTTAAGTCAAGAAGCAGAATTGATCGAATACAAAAATCCAATCAGCAAACTCAGGCAAAGATTACGACTTGATAGGGCTCAAGACGTGGTTATTGCTTGTGCGTTTCTACATAATTTGGCAAAGAAATACCAAAGTGATGTGTAAAATGAAGATACAATTCCAAGTGAAGAACACTCCAATGGATCCGAACATGTTGTAGCATCTTATGAAAATTCAAATAGGAATGTGACTGTCAGAAGCCGAGTTACTTTTCAATATTTTTGAACTTGTACCATATAAGCTATATAATTGTGATGTAGCTACTGTACGGCCTATAGTATCATTATGTCCACAAGATAATATTATGCTTGCAATGTCATGTATTATATCATGCTACTAGTACACAGACCATACTTGCTGAAAAGAATGATCATATTGTTGATTATCATGATTACAATACCATACATGACTATTATGATTCATCATTACTCGTCATTATTTATGATATCAATGCACATACTATGCTTTCTGAAAAGATCAATTCTTAAGAAATGATCCCGAATGAAACCCTTTTATACATAAATTAAAAACGGCACAATCCATGAAGAAGATCTGTTTCAAAACATGGAAATCACATTTGATGAAAATTGGATTCACTATTGAAAATGTCATCGTTCATTTTACGATTTTCTAGCTTAATTTCTTGAATTTTCAGTTTGTTTTCAATATTTTAGTCTGTTAACACCGCACGTTCTTCCATTATTTCTACTTCACGGAGTAACTTTTCGCGTTTACACGTTTAGTAATCAATTAATGCACAATTTGCTTGATCGGCAGTCCTCTTGGCCAACTTCTCGGTCTTGTCGAGCTTCAACATTTTTGCAGTAGTCGGAGCTGGAGTATCACATTCTGAATCTATGTCTATTACTGCCCTGTAGATAGATAGATGTATCCACATTGGTAGTTGATGTTTGCGCAAGGTCAGGTGAATGAACAGGAACTGAATATGCGTCACAATCGTTGTTACTATCCAAGGGATGAACTTGATTTGGAACTATTGCCAGAACCCTCCTGTTCAGATCGTTCATATGGCAGGCTGCAAAATGTCCAACACCAGTCTTGAACTTCTCCTTCCTAATATTTGCTGCCGTCTTCTTTGTTGAAAATTACAAATTTTTCCAGCATTGCCTGAGTTGAGTATGTGTCCTCGTTTTGTTCGGAAAGTCATTATTATACTCAAGTTCTATCGTTTTCCAGCAATGCTCTTTATCTGCCACAGCAGTGGCGTCCGTTTTCTTGTTTTCGATAACTGATCGATACTTCTGCACCAGTTGTATAATCATGTCCTTCTCATCATTACGGAAGTTTTCTTTCCGCTTAGACTCATGTCGCTCAGCCATGATAGCTTGTGTTGACCTGCGAAACAAAGTTGTATTATGCACTTTTGAATTTGACACAGCTGTTGTGCACAAATATGAGTCAGTCAGATCTGACCTCGTTGGTAAGATGACAGAGGTTTAACTCTGGCTTAGTTAATTCGCTTACATTGGATACGGCTGAGACTTAAGTCTCGATGACGAATTAACTAATCTCAGATTAACTTTAAGCCAGAGTTAAGATTTTCTCTGGCACTGGATTCTATCCTTACAGTTCCTGCAGTCTGCACTGCGATATAATCGGAAACTCGGATAATCGATATAACTCGATATAAACTCGATATAATTGGAAATTTTTGCGCGCGTGTCAGGTCAATTGTCATTGTAAAAATAACTTAGAAAGCTGATCGAGCAGCTTAAATCCGACACAATACGCCGGTAGACAAACACGCTGCTGCCTCAGAGAATAGAAATCCGAAATCACTGCACAATGCACACTGTATAGTTGAGACTAAATTCGATGTTGATTTGTATGACGCCAAGTTGAACTAGTTCTCAATGTCACAGCTGAATAGCATGGGTAAACGGAAGTCCCGAATTACACCGGAAATATCCCATCGACTTTGACGTAATAAACGCCAAAATGTTTCTCGTAAGCGCAGCTTCGTGTAGCTCCAAAGTAGATCTCAGAAGGATCCCTGTGAGTGGAGAACGGGAACCCACGAAATTATGCCGTCAGGAGCTCGCTTACAACACAACCTCTACCGACAAGCGTTGTCGAAGAAAGTCTACTTATATGATTATGGATTATAGCAGTATTTGCTTTGACATTTTGCAGCTTAAAGGATGTCTATAGGTAAGATGAAATCATAGTCTCTATAATTATTTTCACGAAGATTAAAAAGTCAACTTTTCAGTACGAGGAGCGATATCGTTGTCGAGAGAGCGCAGCGATCGAGAGAACGATATTGCTCCTCGTACTGAAAAGGACTTTTTAATCGAGTAGAGGTAATTTATTTCTATGTATGCATCTCCATCTGGAGTATGCTAGATATCTCAGCGTCCTATTTGTCGGCCATTCCATGACATTAGGAAGTCTATGGCCATACATAGAGATGCATAATATTTCTGTACATGGACTAGAAACAGACATTGGCTATTTAACATTGAAAAAGAAAACTTTTGAATCAAAATTTGATCAGAACTATGCCTTAGTGTCCAGTATTTGCTATATTCTAATTAACCAAATTGCGACTGAAAAATGAAAAGAACAGCAGAAATTCTAATAACGAAAATAGCAGTAGTTAAAAATGCGAAGCTAGCACTAAAATATACGTAGATCGAAGGATTCAATTTTATCAAATGTTGTCAGCTATCTGACAGAAAACCATATTACCGGCAAATTTGTTAATTGTGTTAATAATCAATCGTTTGCCTATTTCATATTTTTGATTCTGCACTAGGTCGATAATTCAATTGAGCATATTGCAATTCTCCTATGTTTGAAATGCTAGATTTAGGCACTTGTCAAGTATATTCAACGTAATTACAATCAAAATAATGCATAGAAGTTCACGAACTACAAAGTGTTGACCGCAATTCCTTTAAATTTGACCAGGCACTGTAAAGTGCTGATCAGGGACTGATAAGTTGAACAGGGACTGAAAAGTAATGCTCATGCGCTCTGAGGGCTATGGTGATATCAACTCTTCAACACATGCATAGAAATATAATAATTTATGTAAAATTATCTTGTTCAGACTTACGCGACCTCCAGTTGGATCATTGCTGACCTCTAAATAGGCATATAAATATAACATTGACAGATCATAGACCTCCAGTGGTACTGGAAATTTGATAAATTGCCTTAGCGATCAGTCCAGATGATAGTATTCTAGCTGTCCATGGTTGTGTTGTGTATTTTCTCACCCACTTGTGACGTAACTAACGTCGTTTAACCGCTCTCCAGCGATCGATTGACATCTGCATATTATTCACTGTTGAACTCACAGAAATAGATTGTTTATCTGAAGTTGACTAGAATGGAAATTGACTCAAGGTCGCGGCACATCCGGGGGAACTAAGTTGGGGCATGGATCACCAATGAAAAGCTTAGAATTGCACATGTGACTGATTCTAACCCAATGATACAGCCGTTGACAAGTGTCTCTAAGTGAAAATGCGTGCGATTTTTGTGCCACTATTGTGTATTGCATGAAGCTTCATTTCCATTCTAGAGGTTTTATTGTTGTCAATTTCTATGGTTGAACTTGTCAAATGCCGCATGTCATCACTTTGCGTATAGATCTCTATGAGAGGCAGCAAGAATAAATTTATGAATCCAGCAATATTGAATGTTTGTACAAATTTGCGCATACGAAGAGAATGCCAGTATTTACTGTAAATGTGTTTTTGTTTTCACAGGACTCCTTCCGTGGCAGAAGATCTGATAAATACGATGTCAATGAAAGTGAAAATGCAGTTGCAACTACAAATACAAAAGATCCAAAGGAGACAAAATCCAAACATAAGATTGTCTATTCCGTGAATGAAGTTCCGCCATGGTATCTATCTATCATTTTGGGTCTTCAGCACTATCTGACCATGTTCGGTGGTACAGTGTCAATTTTCTACGTCGTATCGGCACCTCTTTGCGTTGATATGAATCCAGTATTAAAAGCAAAAATGTTGGGGACTGTTTTCTTCTTGATGGGAATAGTCACATTTCTGAATTCGACGTTTGGAATTCGGTAGGTTCAACATCAACTCCAGAACTGCAATTACTGTATAGAAGGAGCATCTCATCTTAATTGTTTCATTTATTTATTTAGTCGGACAAATTCATAAAGCGCTCTACCCAAATAGGTTCACAGCACTGAAATGTATAATGAAGTAACGAATTACATAGAGTTGTCATAAAATTTAAGAAAAAGCATTAATGAGCAGTCAGACTTGAATATTATTATTATCTTTAAGTATTGCAGCTACACATAGGCCAATATCACTTAAATGTTTGCTTTAGGCCTACATCTTTTTGCAATGTAATCATCCTAAAATAGCAATTGTGCACACATATGTAGCGGAGTCAGCAGTCTAGTGCTATATCACAAAATTAAGAGAGCGATATCTCGTTGCGTTTTAATGAAATCAACAAAAGAACCTGCATGTTTAAGGGTATAAAATGTTATTTTGCTACATGAGTAATAAACATGTGTGGGCCATTTTCATACTATCGTTCTAAAGACGGTTCGCACACTGGAAACTCCTCAGCTAGGTATGCCAAACTTCATTCAATTTTCATTCTGAGTGTCTTTCTGGTTTCTTAGTAGTACGAAAATATGGTGCACTTACAAGTAAAAAACATTTGGCACGATATATTTGTATTAGGAAGCCGTTTCACAATGTTCTCAATGCTACAATGAAACTTCAGATAGTTAAATTGTATTGAAATTGATTTAATCCGTGTGTAGCAGAACCCATGCATTGTTTCATTATTTTAATTTTTTGGGTATATTTGTGTGTATATTTAATAAGTATATGTAGGTTGAGTGTTGATTCAAAAAGTGTCTGTATGCAGTGAAATTTTTGTATGAAAAGATTCAGCTTTTACAGAGATTACGTTCCTGTGGTCCAAAAAATTATTTCAGCAATTTTCAAAAAGCTAAAATTTGCAAATTTATATACTGCACGGTGGTTGGATGTCTAGCGCTCTCTCGTGATCAGTTTGCAGCCAACGTTATCTTTGTCATTTTTGCCACTATTTTGGTTCCTCTGAGTCTGTTTTTTCGACTATTCTGTGCCTTTGTGTACGCTTTCGGAGTATATTCGTCGTGTGGTGTTTTGGCTTCGTTTTGGGTGGTCCTTAATACAATTTTTGCCTGATTGGTTGGAAATTTTGCTGCCTGTATTGTGTTTACAGTGCCCTTTGCATCACGTGATCTCCGCTATCATATCGTCTGTGTATAGTTCCTGCCGATTGTGTGTGCGTCCAAAGTTCCGTCATTATCCGCTCTTCGTTCGATAATCTCAATTGAAAATTCATTTTCGCTTTTGTTACTCCCAGCTGTGACTGTCAGCTGGTCTATCAATTGTCAGCTGATTACTTGCATAAGATTAAAGCAACCCCTATCTTCGATTCTTGTCATTATCGATCGGTTGTGACGTCAGAACTACGCAATTTGGCATTCGTTTGTGTGTGCATTGATTGCTCTTCTTCATCGTCATATCGTTAGTCTTCGTCATGGGCTCTGTTGATAAAGTGCTTTTGATGTCCATTGATGAATTGAGGACAAAGAAGAACAATATATCTAAGCAAGATCTTTTAGATGCTATTGTTCACCTGAAATCAAAGCCTTCTGACTGTTCTCAGATAGATAATCGAAGCAATGTTCGGCCACTATCATTGGAAGCTGTTACTGCTACAATTGAGAAATGTGTTTCTGATAGCTTGAAACCTCTTGTAGACAAAATCTCCTCATTGACTGATGGACATGCCGATTTGCTCTCTAAGTATGAAGAGCTCAATCAAAAATATACATTTTTGGTTTCTAGAACTGAACATCTATTTTCTGAAATCTCAGATGAGATTGAAATGCGCACAGCTAGACAGAGCAACATTATAATAAGAGGAATTCCTGAGCGTAATGGCAGTTTATCTGAAAGACAGGCTCATGACTCCCGTGAAATTCGAAATTTATTGCGATCGATCAATTTAGCTAGTATTGATTTCCAAAACCCAATTCGAATCGGCAAGTCGATAAATAATACAAGAACGGTGCGTATTACTTGTAAAACTTTGCTCGATAGGAATGCAATACTCCGAAATTCGACAAAGTTGAAGCACAATGAAGATTACAAAAATGTCTTTCTGCAAAGGGATCTTACTCCAATGCAACAACAACTCAATAAGCAACTGCGTGAGGAGCTGAATTTCAGGCGTAATTCCGGAGAGGATGTTGTAATTTTCAGGGGACGCATTGTAAAACGGGCCAGTACGGACACGAACGACAGAAATCAGCGCAATCAGAATTTTCACTGAAGATTTTACCATTGAGTAGCAGTAGTGTTGACTATCCAGATATATTGTCATTTAATGCACAATCTATTATTTCAAAGATTGATGAACTGAAATTGATGGTTGACATTAAGGCACCTTCTCTTATATGTATCACAGAAACCTGGCTTTCTCAAGATGTGCCTGATTCCATCATTTCTCTTCGAAATTACGATCATGTTCGCAGTGACCGCCTCTTAAGAAAAGGAGGAGGTACAGCTATCTTTATCCGCTCAAATATCGGGTTTCAGGTTATAAATGCCGCCTCATCGATCCCTGATACCATTGAATGTTCAATAATTACAATTCCATCAAGGAATTTGCTGATCATTTGTGCCTACATTCCCCCTAATCTTAAGTCACTCGATTACCATCTTATTCACGACTTTCTTGTATCGTTTGTTGACAATTTTCTCTCAGTGAATATTCATTTTAATGTTATGATGGTTGGCGATTTTAATTCTTTCGACTGGGCTTCTCTTGCTGACGATTTAAATCTTGTCAACATTATAACGAAGCCTACAAGAGGATCTAATATTCTTGACCTTGCTCTTATCTCTGAAGTACTTTTGTCCGAATACTCTCCTGATGATGTAATATATGACGCGCCTATTTGCAATGCCGACCATCGGATGCTCACCATTAATCCCAGTAATAAACATTTATCAAAATCGACTGGTCGCATTGTACCTGTATATGATTTCCGTCATTCACACATATGTCATCTTCGTAATGAGTGTCAACAGTTTTTTGAATACAATGATGCTTATTTTTGCGGAATTCAAGATGTTAACCTTCAATGTGAATATTTTCTATCATCTATAAATCTTCTAATAACTAGATGTATTCCAATCAACTATGTTTGCATGAATGATTCCGATAAGCAATGGATGACCCCGTTAACTAAGCATCTGATCAATTTGAAATGGGATGCTTACCGACAGTGTGACTGGGAAAAGTACATCGATCTGAAGGCTAAAGTTAAAAGTGAGGTCTACAAAGCCAAGCAAATTTGGGCTAACAAAATGAAGAAAACAACTAAAGGTCTATGGAAGCTGACAAGTCACGTTAATGGGAAACTTGAGCAAAGGCGTGGGATTCAAAAGCTGATTGATAAGTATGATGATATCTCTTCGTTACTCGACGACATCCGCATCAACTTTATGAATTGTCATTCATCTCCGAAAGTTGAAAAGGAAGATTTACAATCGTGTTCTAATGAATCCAATGATTGCAGCTGGCTTTTCAACGTATCTGAAAATCGTATCTTCGATTTCTTAAATGGCTTAAAACCCGGCACAGCTAAATGCCTAGACATGATCCCAAACACTGTTTACATTGCACTGGCTGATATAATATCAAAATATGTCGCTATAATTGTCAACAACTCAATCGAAAAGTGTACATTTCCTGATGTTTTGAAGTGCGGTATTACTGTTCCCATCCCTAAAGATAAGACAATTGCCGCAAGCTCACTTCGAGGTATCACTATTCTTCCAGTGTTATCCTGTGTGATTGAACAGGAAGTACTCTACAGTATGCGCAAATGCTTCCTGCGCGACTATGGTCCTCTTCAACATGGCTTCCGTGAAGGTTCTTCTACAACCACTGCTATTATCAGCATTCATAATTCCGCAACACGTGTTTTTGACGATCTTCGCACATTGGGAGTAGCTATTGTCAATATCGACATTTCGAAGGCATTCGATTCTGTTTGCCATGAGACTCTGATCGAGAAATTCAGCCACTTAAAGTATCCTCCTAATTTTATCACCTGGCTTCATAGCTTCCTTGTAAGTCGACGCAACATGGTTCGGATCAATGGTGTACTCAGCAAACCTTACGCCGTCACCTCTGGTGTTATCCAAGGCTCTAAGTTGGGTCCCTTCATTTTTAATTCATTCGTGGGAGATCTCGAAACTGCATGTCAGGAAACATCCATGGTAAAGTACGCTGATGACGTCTTTTTGATTATTCCGATTTTGAGAAGTGCATCCCCCTTGGAATTGCTTCATACTGAACTAGCAAACATGAATAATTGGTGCATCTCGAACAAGCTGGCCATTAACAACAGCAAGTCCAAGATTATGTTAAGTCCACGACGTCGTACTGATATTTCTCATCTAATTCTTCCATCTGACTACGAATTAGTCCACAAATTGAGCATTCTTGGTGTGACCTTAGATGAGGATCTGTCTTTTAAAACTCATATGTTAAATTTAAAGAAACGAGCATCTTCCCGGCTTCATGTTTTACGGAGTCTCAAGCCGTTTGTCCACCACACGGAACTGCATCTAATTTATTCCGCTTATATTCGATCTCTTTTCGAATATGCTTCGCCCTCCTTCGTTGGCATTAGTGACCGGCTTGCCGATGTTTTGTCAGCTGTTAATAAAAGGGCGCACAAACTGATCATGTTTGACAATGTTGATGCATCCTGCAATTGCACTGCGGATATAGTTACCGCTCGTCGACAGACTCAGAGCTTGAAACTCTTTCTGGAAATTGCAGACAAACCTGAGCATCTCCTACATGGTTTAATACCTAACCGCATGCCGAGGACTACGAAATTCCACTCCGAGTTGACACGCACTTCTGTGAGATACATGTCTTTCATCTCATACATGATTCGCTTAGCAAATTCTTTGTGAGACTTACTTTTACATTTACTTTTTGTCTTCATCTAAATGCATATCTCGAATATTTGTACTTGTGTAAAACTGTAAATGCTAACTGTCTGTATGATTACCATTCTGTTGTCAATAAACACTACTACTACTACTACTACTACTACTACTACTACTACCGACATGGAGCACCTTTCAAGTAGTATGAAACAAGAAGGATATCAAAAGGACTGAATACTTAATAAGAAGCATCTTATTAAGCGGAAATTAAGCTGATGATCTAGGAAATTTCATGAACTGTATTATAATGCAAGTCCCTCCAAGTCTTCAAGGAATAGTTGAGAGCTTCTTAGCTGAAACTTAGCTTCTTAGCTGTCATGTTTTAAATTCAATTTTCTGCGGCATGATTTTATGATTCACATGCGACATTTCTTGAATCTGAGTAGCAATAGTAATGTGGACCCATTTACATATTTTAAAGTAAACAATGATCAGTTTCTATGATTATGATGCTTTGTTCTTTCAGTGGCAAATAGTTTGTGATGTGATCACTCAGAAGAAAATAATCTTATTATAATAAAGCTGAACTTTTTGATGGTAACCTATCGAATTGCTCATTTAACAAACTATATTACCTCTCAAAGTGGTCATGACATGGAGGATTTGAGGAATACCATCCTTTATTCTGTATTGCTATCATGATCAGTCAAAGTCGTGTACATTTCTGCCAAAATGTAAAAATTTGCATATCTCACAGGTGGTGCCTGGTCTCGACTCATGTTCATGAAATGAAACCGAAACTGTATAGACATTGGGGATTTAATAAATGCTGAGTTGCTATTCTACCTAATATACCTACTCTATGATTTTATAATCAATATCGGAAGTAAGGCTACCGTACTCATAACCATTGGACTCTTTTAGACTCTCAAAATACTGTGGGATCTCAGACTCATAAATTACTGTTATGGAAGATTGTCAACAGTTTAGTGTCGAGCTGTTAATGTGATGATGGCTTTCATCTTGAACGTAGATTTATTCTGAATTGTTCATGTAAAAATGTAGGCCAACTAGTCACCCACGATCATAAGCGAAAGCAAAATATTCTCATTTGGCGATTTTCTGCTACAACGCACGAGCATGATGTAAATAATAAATAAATAATTTCACTCATTATGAACCATTATGGGTATGAACAAAAATATTTTTATCTACAAGTAAAAATCTTTTGATGTGAATTTCTGCACCTTCTGAAACCAGACCCTTGGCCAACGTACCATGCTTTTACTGATTTAATAGAAGTGAAATGTCACATGCTGATTCAGTGCCAGAAATGATGACTTTTCATGGGTGCACGAGTGATTGATTTATCTTCAATAGATAGAGTGAGATTGAAAAATGTGGCTGTGGCCCACTGGACTGCTCCCTCAAGTATCTGAGATTCAAGCATTCATAATATAATAAGCGAACACATTGAAACCAATTGTTTGTCATAAAATATCAATTATTTGCCGTTTTATTTCTGCAGTTGAAACTCAAAAATTAAAAACAGTTGAATTCACAAATTGAAGCTCAGATTCACTAAATCGCAGGAATTTAAACAAAATTTGATGTTATACATTATCGAAGCTACAGTTTCTCATCACAGCTATCGACAGTGATTTAATTCCAGCTTCCAAGATCAGTCATAAAAACGTAATTTTCGCCGACGAATGAATAGGGAGATAGTACACTCAAAAAATTCGGTTTCCAATCGGTTTTCTAGAAAATTGCTTTGTTTATTTAGAAAGCCAACCTAGTTTTCTGGACATAATTTGGTTTCTCAGAAGATCATTTGACATTCTGGAAAAAATTGGTTTTCTACTCATAGAGGACCAAATACTTTGAACGCAAATTATGTTTGTATCAATTAATTTGAGAAGTTGTTGGTGTTTTGTAACATGTAAATGCCACGAGAACTAGGTCATGGCATTAACTGATCGAAATGCACTTACATTCTTATATTCTATAACTAGTTTTTTGACAAGCATGAACATTTGCTTACATTTTCGCCAATTTCAAATATAATAGAAAGATCGGATTTTGCAATTTTCAAATATCTTCACTAAAAGTCAAGTGGATAACATATTTATATATATATATATATGAGATGAGAAAGTGTGTTGGAGTATAAGAGTATTTAGTTACCTAAGAGCATAAAGAAGTACCTTTTACATAATTCTCATCACGATCAAGTTGACTGTTGTCTTTTGCAACGAATTATGTGTTTGGGAACTTAAACAATCACTAGGATAAAATGGCTTTTAAGCATCAGTATGAAAATAACAAAGCTAATCAATCAGTTTGATGAATATGAATGCTTAGCCTAACCGTAGGCTCTTAACACATTGGGGCCTAGGCCACTCCTAAAGACCAAGTCATCGCTTCCATTATCTATCTCAAACAATCAAATGAGATTTTATCCGTTGTCGCACAAACGTCATCAGGATGAGGTTTTACATTTTGATTTGGAAACCACATTTCAGGTTTTACTGCGATAGTGGCAAAATACGTTGCATGCACTATGCTCACTGAATGCTATTTCTCATGTCCGCAAGTTGAAAAGGGAACTTATCTATAAGTCGTTTTCATAAACTCTACCTGATGGCATAAGTTGTGCATATGGTTCAATAGCTCGTCTAAATAGTAGGCATTAACGAGGTCAAAAGAAGGTCTACGGCTATTATAGGCCACGGATATGTTAGCCTGTAGCATACAGCTGTGGCCAATTTAATTGCATCATTGTCTGGCCAAACTAATTGCATCAAAATTGCTATGTAATCACGAAATATATCGACATGTATTCAAATTTACAATTTTCTCTTTACAACATGAAATAAGTAATCCAGTAAATATATCCATGCAATGCTCACATGTGTGTGCTCGCACTTGTACGCTTATACTGAGTGTCACTGTCTCAATGATCGATCAGTACCTGATGTGTCCACCATGATTGTTTATTACGTCTGCTATTCAAGGCATTGATTCGTCGAGCTTTTCACAGGATTATTGAATGTTTTCGTCATGGAATCAAAGTTTGATAACAGTTGCGCAGGTTTTACTTGGTGGAGACATCCTGATCCTTTAGTCGATTCTTAATAATGGCACACATGGTTTCGATAGCTCCAGGGCAAGCGAATTTCCCGGTCAAGATGAAACCTAAATTCCTTTCGACTACAACTGCTTAGCAAGCCTATTGCCGGAGTGTCTGGTCTTGCTGAAAAATGCTATTTGAGAACTTTTCATTTAACTGTGGAGCAAGGTTAAGATTCCGGTGTCGATGACATTAAAACATGTTGATCAGAATCCATCATGTCATCACAGGCGGAAAAGTATCCCCAAAGCATAGTGTGGGAGGTTGCTTGGGTTCAAATGTTCAGTAGACATATTTTCATTGCGTGATCGACGATCGAAAATGACTTTCTTCTGAGGATAGAAATTTTGATCCTCTTGCGAGGAGAAGCGTCCATTTGATATTTCGACAGGCGTTGAAATGAATCTGATCATTATGCTAGATGAACAACTGAATTGAGATATCTATCAATTTGAATTGACAAATGCTGTCGATTTTATAACTAAAACATGCAAAGAGCGCATTCGGAAGTATTGAATGAAGTATTCCAGGAATTCTAAATTTGAATCATTCTATTGAGCAGCAAACAATCTGATGCAATAAATATGGCCACAGCGCATGCCTACTACCAGTAATGCATTAAAGTTGATAATCGGTAAATGTGCTAAATTATCTATCAATGGATTTGAAAACTTCATTAATTCCATTAAGGCGGCATCAAATGAATGCGAAGAAAATTCCTCGCTTCGTCAATTGTATATCGCAAATGTTCTCTGAGTATAGCTGCATATCATGGATTTGAACTGATGTTGGGGAAGTCAACTAGATGCTGAATAGACTCAAACGACATACTATCTTGTGCAAATCTACATTATGTACTTTAGACTTTGACCTTTATGGTCGCTCATCGCACCTTGTGTTGTGACATTCATCATCTTCACTCCGTGGTTAACAATGGTTTTACGCCTCATCACTCTTGTACTTCTGTTTCAGCCACGACCCACGCCTGTCATGACAATCCACCTTACCCACTTTTTTAACGAAATATTTGACTTGCAGCCAGGGATGCGGAGTCATATAATTTTGATAGGACTCCGACTCCGAGTGGCAAGTATATAAAGCATGTAGTTTTTTTAAAAAACTGGCAACCTACATCATAGATCATTATAGGCTTGCCTGAACCTATATTTAGTGATCATTTCTGCATCAATTATCAATCATTTTCGATGAAAGTTTATCAAGTGTCGCTTTAAGTTGGATGCATGCGACTCGGCTCCTCCTATCTTGTTGATGTGTGCTTCAGACGGTTTTTCTCCAGTCTACCAGGCAGAAAAATCCCCCATCCTTCTTCAAAAAATTTGAGTACACTTTGGATTTTTCTATGTTCTTTCGAAGAGAGATCACACACGATTGACGTGAGGGTAAGAGGTAGCATTCCAATTCTTCATTTTTGTCTCTGGTGTGACCTTTGGTGCATAGGTGTGATAGAGGTTAGGAAGGCTTGTCTTCTCTACTATATCAGCGAGAGAAAAAACAATCCTTTTTTCATTGTTACGGTTCATTCCCTCACTATTACAAGCTTTGGATGCAGCAGTGTCTCTGTACTTTTGTTTGACGGAGAAAGTTGACATCAAGACAGTGACAGCTATGCGCGAGAATAAATAATTTGTTTGTATTATATTTCGGGTCTAGTTATAGGCCGGAGTCCGGAGTCCTATCATTTGATAGCACTCCGACTCCGACTCCGACTCCGCATCCCTGCTGAAACCTGCACCGATCTTCCATGCGTAAAGTCCATGTTTCGAAGGCGTAAAGCAGGACACTAAACACACAGGTGCGGAGAACTTTCTTCTTCGTTTCAAGTGAAATGGCCTTGCTTCTCCAATTTTTTCCGAAATCCCCCTAGCGCGCCGCTAGGCAGTGCTGTCCTCCGAATCTCACTTGAACACTCCGTCCTCAATAATCTGACTTCGAAGGTAGACAAACTTATTGACGACTTATGCCTCCTCATGCTGTATTCTTATCTCGACGTCAGTGTCTGCTTCTGTTCCCATGCACATGGCTTTCGTTTTTCTCACATTGATCTCTAGATCAAAGGACTGAGTGTCACTACGAACCCGATCTACACTCTGCTTAAGGGCCTCCGTACTAACTTCAATCAGGTAAATGTCGTCAGCGTTTCGAAGGTCGATAAGTTTGAACCATGTATCGACAGTACCCTTGACAATACCCCCTTGAATGTTGGAGCACCCGTTCCAAGTAGACGATGAAGAGGAGAGGCGAAACTGGGTCCCCTTTCCGAACGCATTTCTCTTGTCTGAAAAAGTCGTCCAAGCGTGCCTGCATTGCGTATTGCTGTTCTTGTACTTCGATATGTACTTAAGATCACTCTAGTGAGTTTTGCTGTGCTGACACTCCATACGAATTGAGGACCTTCCAATGATATCCAGGCTGACGCTGTCAATCGCCCTTCTAAAATCTATGAAACAGTGCCGAGTCTCTTTGTCCTTCTTTCTACCCACCGGCAGTCACAAAAAGTCGGCCGGTCCTGTTATGTATCGCGAGAGAGAAGACCAGTCTTGTTCAGGTTTTGTGCTGTATTGAAGAACAACAAGACACTATCAACAGAGGCATGATGACTGTCGTCAATTGATCAGCCAATCAGGCCATCGGATTGACAGCACTCGGACATTCAATGTTTCATGATTGTAATGCAATACATGACAGGTCCGGGCCGGCAGGCGGCGGCCTCTGTAATCAAAACCGACCGGAACGACGCCGGCTTCTCTGTAGCCTACTAATCAAGACTGACGGCTACCGAACTTAGTCCCGTTAGATATCATTCGATTTCTCGATTTCTGTGTAGCATGCAGTAAGCTTACCGGTACTCCAAATATGCAAGAATTCCCGAGCGTTTCCGAAGCACAAAGACGCTGATTTTGATCAATTTCTATCCAAATTGATCCTCTATCAGGTAATTAGACAAACATTCGAACTTTGACAAATATTCTGTATGCGTATGAAAAAGATTGGGCAATAATACGCGCGTTTACTGATAGATAAACTAGCGAACAAATAGCTGTGACTTAGTACACTATTCCCTGCACAACGGAAAAACAACAAAAATTAATATAATAAAATTTCCTCGTGCGTTGCAACGGTTATTTCAAGTATCTAAGCCTCTTTATCATCTTCATCTTTCAGTGATTTTGTACAGTTCTGTCAACCCCATTGGATAATGATACGAAAGATATTTTTCAAAGAACGGTTCGCAATGTTTGCGTCATAAAAATGATGTTGTCATGATCCAACAATGTTATTTTAACTGACTAGTCAACTAATTCTAAGTAGAATGAATGCGTCAATCGTCGACATAGGCCTCATTAAAATGACCGTCTGGTGGTCGGCCGGCTGATCTTAAGCAGTTTAGGCTGGGGACGGGCCGGACTTATTCTAGTTCGTCATTTAATGACTTTTTTTTGCAGACTACCAATCATCCAAGGAACTACAGCATCATTATTATTGCCAGTCCTTTCTCTTGCAAATGAATTGGGATCATGCCCAGGTAAATAGAATTTTGACTTTATCGGTCATGTACATGTATTGTACATAGAAACAATTAACTGTGCTATTTTCGCAAAATCACTCACAAGCGAATTGTATTTCAAAAGTCCATGTTCTGTTTTAGCATTATCAGCGAATCTCACGTTGGAAAATTACACAGCCATAAATATTTATCCGAGGATACAGTTGGTAAGTGACATGTCAAACTAAAACAGATTAAGAGGATATTGCTCCATAGATTATTAAATAAAATCAAATTTTTTGATGTTCAAATTAAGAATTTACGACAGCAACTAGCACCGCCATTACATGTATATCACTGCGAAAGTGCAGCTGAGTTTTACATGTTAATGAATACGCAGGTTCCAAAAGATATTCGAGTATTCAGTGTATTACTAAATTACTTTGAAAAACTAACGACTTAATACAATCTATTAAAGAGAGCGCAGGCTGAAGACATTTAGAAACAAAATTTGGCTTTTGATTATTCCCCTCTCCTTCATGATCACGATTTTTCTCATGGAAGTTGCCCACACACTTAAAAATGCATTTTGATGATGTCTGATAAAGTTATATAATGCTTCTAGGTTGATCCTGTATGTTTTTCCTCCATGTTTTTCTGATTGCCTTTCCAATCTTTTGGAAATAAGCAGTTATTGATTTATTGGTATCTTTAGATCATCCCATATGATGTGGAAACATTTGTAAATAAAGTGATCAATATTGACGTCCAATCACAAATTAAGCTATATGTACATGTGTGTCATGTGCTTGGTCTAGCCACTGCTGGATTCTCTACATTCTGATATTAGGCGAAGGTGTAAGCAGAGTAATACATCTTGTAAAGGTGTAAGCAGAGTAATACATCGAAGTGAAATATCAAAATCGAAAGTCCAACATCAAGAATTAGTCTATTTAAATGATGATAGCGATAAAAAGCATTGTAATTAATTGATTCCGGATATAATTAAATTCAAGTCTTTGATCAGTCTTTGATTGAAGTCAATTAAAGGATTTACCCTATTTCATTGGAATAGAATTTATTGATAACCCAGAATCAAGTCTCAGTTCATGAACCATTGTTTCATTGCAGATAAGTGGTACCATTATGGTAGGTTCACTTTTTCAAGTGGCAATTGGATTAAGTGGCGCCGTTACAATCATGGTTAGACTTATTGGGCCATTGGTCATTGCTCCAACAATTACACTGATTGGGTTATCGCTGTTTAGTATAGCATCCATGAAGGCTCAAGGACAATGGTGGATCGCTTTAACGTAAGGTTTTTGTTTTAACAAAGTCATACAAAACAAAAATTTGAAAAGAAAATTTTAGAATCATGATGAATTTTTATGATTTATATTTCAGAACTAGCTTGCTCATCTGCGTATTCACATACTACTTGTCAATGTTAAAAATTCCTCTACCTGTCAGGAAAAAGAAAGGTAGCTGCGGACTAAAAAAAGTTGCGGTTTTCAAAACATTTCCAGTAAGTCAAATGATTTCAAACTCTGTAATCTCAATCTGCTTGTAAATACTTGCCGATTTTCAGGTAATATTAGCAATCGCCGTTTCATGGGGTCTATGTGCCATTTTCACAGCTACAAACGTCTTTCCTCCTACAAAGGGCTCATGGGGTTACAGTGCTCGCACAGATGTTAATATCAAAGTGATCTCCGACACGCAATGGTTGCAATTTCCTTATCCAGGTCAATGGGGAGCTCCAAAAGTCTATGGCATTGGCCTTATTGGATTGGCAGCTGGATTTATATGTTCAATCGTTGAAAGTTTTGGTGATTACATGGCGTGCGCTCGATTGTCTCAAGCACCTATTCCCCCGACATTTGCAGTTAATCGAGGTGACAATGAATGGGAATGTACTTTTCACAATCGTCTGCTTAAGGTTTCAATATAGGTATTATACTCGTAGTCTGCGATTTCAGCAGGCTTGACTCAAGATATTGACCTTTGCAAAAATGGTTTTTAAGCAAGCCATATTTTATTAATACCAGTCTTGACTAAAACTTGTTCGGTGTGAAAGTCTTTGTTATTTGCTTTTGGCCCACTGTGAAACAGTTATTCTGCATGTGAAGAAGACGACAGAATTTATAATGACACTGAAGATAATAGAAAGAAACAGGTAGGAGGGGCTGGCTTAAAACGCATCAATTTTAGTTGCGCTAATCTGTTATTAAAGTAAGTAATTAAAGTACTGCAAGAACGAAAGCTAGTGTTAAAATATAGAAAATACTCTGTGAGGAAGGCTTCAATTATGATAAGAAAATTCAACTCAGTTGCGTGTCTTAGAAAACCAAAATTTTTCCGAATGTGAAACTTATTCTCAATTTCTTTCCAGCTGTAGCAATAGAGGGATTTGGCTGTTTCCTCGCTGGTGCCCTCGGACTTCCTGTTGGTACAACTTCTTTTAGTGAAAATGTCGGAGCAATAGCCATCACCCGAGTAAGATACAGTCCTTAATCATGTTTTATAAAAATGATATTCAATTATAGAATCTCAAGCTTGCAATGGAAATATCCATCAACTGAGAGATGCAATTGCGATATACAGTGTGCACTTGAATGAGGTTCTCTATACACAATGTAAGTCAATATTCAATAAAGTCTTTCGCGACGTATGTGACAGATTGTAAAAGTAGAATAGTTGCAATAACCTGAGACCGGTTAAGTCAAATAATTGTGATTTGCTAACACGGGTGATGTCGAATAATCCCAATTGACTGACATGTAGGCAAATGTTCAGTGAATACCAGAAAGTGGGTCCATTAATAAGTCCGGGAGCTAATGACACTTTATTCCTAAATTCGCACACAAAGGGCTTAATAGCATGGATTTGTAGATCTTGAAACGCTGAATGCAAAAATCAAATTCTTGAGTGTCACAGCCAGTCGCTTTCGGTTATAGGTAGGGTTAAAGGATTCCCATTGGAATCCAATGGTTAAATTCAAGAAAGATATATGGATTGTGAAACACCTGACAATTTTCGCACATTTTCATTTGCAGAAAAGAAAATATTCATCAGAATGCTATGAAATTTGAAACATGGTTGAGTTCAGAGCATCAACTTCGATATAAAAGTTGAAATGAGTCACATGATTTAGTATTTGATGTCTGAGAACCTCTACAATATGAGTAAAATAGCCAAAATTAATCTCATTTTGTATAGGCCCTCAAACATCAAATACTAAATCATGTGACTCACTTCAACTTTTATATCGAAGTTGATGCTCTGAACTCAACCATGTTTCAAATTTCATAGCATTCTGATGAATATTTTCTTTTCTGCAAATGAAAATGTGCGAAAATTGTCAGGTGTTTCACAATCCATATATCTTTCTTGAATTTAACCATTGGATTCCAATGGGAATCCTTTAACCCTACCTATAACCGAAAGCGACTGGCTGTGACACTCAAGAATTTGATTTTTGCATTCAGCGTTTCAAGATCTACAAATCCATGCTATTAAGCCCTTTGTGTGCGAATTTAGGAATAAAGTGTCATTAGCTCCCGTCCTATGTGTAAGATACATGCATGTTGTACGTAAAGCACCATTTAAATTTTTAAGATATCCATTACACGCATGGTAGGATTTCTCTACGCACATGTCGACTATTTCCTGACGTGCTTGTTTGAGGAACTGAAGCATTAGAGCATGATGCTTAAATTAAATTAAATTTTATTCTTGAAACTAGAGCGGCATTAGATCCAATACATTCACTGCATAAACCACGAATCACTCCATTTTCGTTTACTTTGGAAAGCGAAGTCCATGCGGGATCACGCTTTTTATGAATTCGTATTTTGCATGTCACAGTGTAGCCACAACATAAAAAGCATAAAGCAATTAATACAGTGAGCAAACTCGTTTTCCTATTCACAAGGACATTAGTAGTAACCCCATCCCAGGCGCAAGGACAAAATGTGAAATGCTGACTCAGCCCCCCCCCACCCCCACCCCCTCTGTCTGGCAGGTGAGGGAGTTCGCCAAGGATGTGTTGGGTGGAATGGGTCTGAGAGTAGGAAACGGGTCCCCCCTCTGGAAGGAAGGCAGGAGTTTTCCAGCTAGGAGTGGAATCTCGGAAGGGAGAAGGGGTGGAGTGGTAGAGTTGAAAAAGTCAGGTTTTGGAGGTTTCGGGATGAGAAAGGCTGGAATTCGGCATGAAGGAGGTTTCGGATTGGAAATTGGAGTTCAGATTCGGAGTCTACGAGAAATTTTGGGTTGGGAAGGATGGAAGGAGGAGTTTCCTTGTGAGGCAAGGGGTGGAATCTTTGAAAACGTCAGAGTTGGAAAAAGGCAGATGTTGGAGGTTTTGGGATGAGAAAGTCCATTTTTCGGGCAGAAGGAGTGCTCGGATGGGAAAATAGAGTGCAGATTCCGACTCTACGTGAAATTTTGGGTCTAGGAACGTCTTTCCAACTCAATCGGAGAGAAAAAGTTCTGACCCTCGCCCCCACCCTCTCCTGCCAAACTTCCAACTTAAGTTGTAGAGATCGTAGAAAATCGTGCAATAGCTCATTTGAAAGCCAAAAGTGAGAAAAATGCAGTGGAAAGCTCAGTTTGGACTAATTTTCTTGGCTTGAGGGAGGAAAATGGTAGGAAAACGTCAGAGTTGGAAAAGTCAGGTGTTGGAGGTTTTCGGATGAGAAAGTCTATTTTCGGGCAGAAGAGTGCTCGGATGGGAAAATGGAGTGCAGATTCGGAGTCTACGTGAAATTTTGGGTTAGGAAGGACGTTTCCAGCGACATCGGAGAAAAAAAGTTCTGCCCCCCCCCTCCACAACGATCTTCCAACTTTGGTTGTAGACATCGTAGAAAGTCGTGCAATAGCTCGTTTGATAGCTGGGAGTGACACAAATTCAGTGGAAAACATGGCTTGTTCGTATCTGCCTTCGTTTAGAGGTGAGACACTATTGAAAATTTTGGACATTGACGAAAAACGACAGAGTTAGAATGTTTACGAAAATCGCTCTAACGGGTGAAGCAAGCCTCGGACGGGAAAACAGAGACCAGATTTGGAATCAGTGTGCCATGTTACACCTGAATGTCATTCATGCTATGTCTCCGAAGTGAAAGGAAGAAAGATGACAGAAGCAGTAAAGTTTACGAATGAATTTTGTTCACTACGTTTTCATCGACAAAGTCTTCGTGGTGTGATTAGGGACTACATCATCTCCTTTCATCATGAAAAGGCAGACTTAGAATTTGCTATCGCTAAAGGTTACTTCGTTTTCCAACAGCTCATGGACAGTTTGATGAATAAAGATGTGAAAGGACGATTAGTTGCAGAGATTGAATTTGAGAAAGTGACTGATGAACATGCAGGTGAACGTGTAGTGTTTCATTTTGCATCCTATTCTGCAGAGACGATACATGATCCCAAACATTTATATCAGCGACACATGCCGAAAATTGCATCTCGACTAGATTCATTTCATGAACATGGATCCAACTTGCTCTTATGTCGAATAAAACACATTCATATTCAACTCAATGTGCTAAACTAGATTTGACTACAAGATTTGGGAAAAGCATTCATGAGTCAGTCGTCCGCGTGCCTCCTTTTCCCTGTCGCAACGAAGTCAGGGGAGAAACGGAGGTCTCTGATTGGCTCACATAGTGTCAAAAGTGGATTCGCGGGAGACTATAAAAGCAGACGTCTCCCCATTTTCTCTTCATTTCATTCTCTTGACTTGGAAAGTGTGTGTGACTTGCTGAAGCCATTCTCCCCTCTCAACTTTGTCTGATCAATCCTGTTTGCAAATGTACAAGTGAGTGTCATGACTGTCTGGCCTAAACCTTACCAGCATTTTAGAAGAGAGACGCAGGAGAGTGTGTGGCCGATGATTGTACAAGCTTATTTTGTTGAACCATCGCCACCACCACCTCCACCACCTAGACGCTTTACGTTTAAGTCTTTTAGGGAATTGAAACGCAATTCGGGTCCTAAGCCCAAGACATTTAATTTACTGGACGACGACGAAGACTTAGACTTTGGTGATAAGCTTTAAATCCTGTGAACGCTCCAAAAGGTCCTCTTAAGGGCCACCTCATATGTCACTGCTAAGCTAACAATTTTCTTTTCTCTGATGATCATGAATGTACTTAGTAATATTCTTTCGTTACAGACTGCCATGGCCATGAATCCTACTCCAACTGCTGCATCACTCAATCCTCAACATCTCGAGCTGTGGAATCCGAAAATTGAAAAGATTATTCACGGCTATCCCACCTACAAACAACAAGTGCTCTACAACGGTGTTCGACTCTATCTTCAAACGCCAGCGGTATATGATAGACTGGATGGGGAAGATGGGTATGCAACTGTTCTAAATCGATGTCTCTTCTGAGATTCATTTCGCGCATGGCGTTGATGATGCGGATGGGGAACATGACTCACAAATGACATGAGGGTTGAGTGAGCTTCCCTTTTATACTTTTCCCATGAGGGTTTTGGAATCACGATGTAGCCGTGATCATTATGTAGAATCATCTCTTGAATGCGAATAAATACAATGCCGTCTCCTACGTTAATGACACGGCAAGAGTGGGATAGGATAGCGCGATGTAACCTTCGTAGATGAAACCGCTCTAGAGTTATCTGAAGTTGACGTTTCGTATCATGAAATGTAACACACTGATTTTTCCATGATACATGGAGCCATGCTGATAATTTCCACATGATTAAAACCTGAGTGAAGAAGGGTATGCCTAAGAAAGAAGGAGAGTCATATTCATGTGTGGCATGGTGAGTGTACATTTTCTTTCTTGATACGGTGGCCGTTAGGCCGTGGTCTCATTAAGACCGATGGTGCGTTCTCAGTGTGTGGAGAGTGTTACTGTAGTTGATCATCATCAACATGGACATCATTTTTAAAGGTGATGGAGACAAGATAGGGATTCAACGTAAACAACCTTCCGTCCCTGCGCGGACCCATGTAGATGGTTTGAATTTTAATTTCGAAGGAGTAGAATCCTTTTCCCAAAACGGGAAGAGGTTTGCAATTGAGTAAGTCGAATTCGCTGCCCTCCTTTTCATGGATGATGAGACAGTGTCTATCCATATGCACATACATGTATCGTCTTTCCATGATGGTAACTTGTGGCCGCTTCCCATTGTGTCGAACAATTTCTTTGGGAATGGTGAGATTTTCTTTCAGAAATGTTTCAAGAGTATTGAATTGTAACCGTGTCCAATAGTCTAACGGTACACACACCGCGAGTCCATACTGTGTTGACATGACCTTTAGATAATCCATCCGATGGCTTAGAATTTTTATGGTTACGGCTTCTCCATGATGAGTTATCTTTTGGTTGAAAGCATTTTTACCCGATGCTAAAGTAAGGGAGTTCAGTGTACCCAGTGCGAGAGCAGAGGAGTTGATGGCTTCGAGCAACTGCATGGTTAGCGCAAGAACGGAAATGATTGCCATGAGCTCAGTCGTCTGTTTTAGAATCACACCTAGCTCCAATCACATACGTTTTCCTTTTCTCGTTTTCCCAGTCTTTGTTATGTGACAAAGAGTTATCGCAGGTGAACTTTTGACTGCGTGGGTGGAAACCTTCCCTCTTACAAAGTCGTTCTAGTCCCCACAAAGACTTGAGTGACACGCCCCTTTCCTCGAACAAAGACGCATTCATTTATCTAACAAAGAGCCTGATAGTAATGCACAAAGCGCAATGACTCATGTTGCTCTATACACCATTACAAAATACTCAGTGAAAAGAAATCTTTATTGCATCTACACAATGTGACGAGCATCAAACAAAGTCGTGGATGTAAACACACTCAGTTGAATCATGATATGTTTAACAACGTATGCATTTCCTACCAACGTCTCTTCTATTCTCTCCATAATTTTCTCCATATGACGACCATAAAATTGATCACTAGGAGGAATCCATTCTGTGCAATAAGATCCAAAACGAAGTGGTTTTTGTAAATCTTTCAACTCTATATAAGCAACGAGTCTACCCTCTACATCTTGAGGTTGTAAACTCTCCATCAATCTTTTGAAGAGAGGAAGGCTTTCAGTGAGCACTACTTTCATATCATTCATCTTCATTTTAAATGTAAGTTTCCAATCTTGTAAAAATCCATCGAATCCTTGTTGATCAAGTGTCAAATGACACATGTGGTTACTTAAGGTACGATGCGTCATCATAAACGTTGTAACTATAGATTTCACATTGCTTCAATGACTTCCACTATGAGTAAAACAGAAATAACAATCATGTTCCACTGTAAGTTTATTCAACACCAGACAAAATTCACAAGTACAGAATACACTTCATAAAATGATCATCATTCATTCACAAGGAGTAAAAACATGTTTTACATAGACCCATGCTGTTGACAATAATATAGATACAGTTCATAAACGTCATAGAGACTACAATGCCAGCGTGAAGAGAGTTTTCCAATGTAGGTAGCTTTATTTCTAGTATTACAATGGGATGGTGGTCTGTACAGGTGATGCCTCTCACCGAAACATATTGCCATGTCAAAAATCATTTCATCTCTAAACTTCCTTTGATCACAATGCATATGATAGTCTTGTCTTACACGATCTACCCAACATGGTAAATATAAATTATCAATGTGCAACTGAAGTGTTGTTGCTTCTCGTTCAGAATCATTTCCTAATATTTTAACAATATGAAAACCTGACAGCCACCGTTTGAAATCACTTATTAAATACGTTTCATTTACAAATCCAATGTGAATCAAAATAGAAGGATCAAGTCCATGCACATGACGTCGTGACCATTCGTCTTTGTGTGGAGGACAGTAGGCAAATCTATGATATACACTAACAACAGTTTGATCGCCTTCCCTCATTGCAATAGCACTCAACTCCTGCATGGGAGTCCCCTCACTGTCTATGAAGATGACAACCTACAATATCAAAAAGACTTCATTACAAAATAATACATTGAGCAGGAACTTTACAAGGATGACTGTCCTTTACATAACAAAAGATACATACAACATGATGACAATGTTTTATTTGAACATAACGCGCAAGGCCGCGTTTTCCACATTCACTACATACTAACTGATTACAATACTTAAGATATTTCTTTGGTGGTAGCACCATCTTCCTTTGATGTGCGACGACGTTTAAGTTTAGTGACAGGTTCTTGACACTCTTTGACACAAGAATCAATGACTTTCTCAATGTGATCAAGTCCTGTTAACTGAGGTTGATGATGAATTTAAGCAATGCGCAAATTGAGAGAAATCAAATTACCGTCAGATTGATGAGGTCCCACATAAACAGCAGGTACCTCAATATGAAAGGAATAAAAGCCCGCACCTAACGATGACAATTCTGTTTCAACTGACTGTTCAACTGTCACTCCTAAAGTGACTTTACAATACTTGCTTTGTAAAATATAGCAGCGAGTGCCGCGATACAATGGTTTATAATAAGAAGTTTTCTTTTCTGGCCACAACTGTAATAGTTCAGTAGGAGTAAGAGACTTTTGCCTCACAACGTCTTCTGAAATGTCAAGCTGTTGACGCAACCAATTATCAATAGGAATACTCGGGTTTTGACCGCAACGATTTACTTGCGTATCCACTTTTGGTAAGTATACCGCTGGCGTTTGAAGATAGAGTCGAACACCGTTGTAGCGCACTTGTTGTTTGTAGGTGGGATAGCCGTGAATAATCTTTTCAATTTTCGGATTCCACAGCTCGAGATGTTGAGGACTGAGTGATGCAGCAGTTGGAGTAGGATTCATGGCCATGGCAGTCTGTAACGAAAGAATATTACTAAGTACATTCATGATCATCAGAGAAAAGAAAATTGTTAGCTTAGCAGTGACATATGAGGTGGCCCTTAAGAGGACCTTTTGGAGCGTTCACAGGATTTAAAGCTTATCACCAAAGTCTAAGTCTTCGTCGTCGTCCAGTAAATTAAATGTCTTGGGCTTAGGACCCGAATTGCGTTTCAATTCCCTAAAAGACTTAAACGTAAAGCGTTTGGGGGTGGAGGTGGTGGTGGCGATGGTTCAACAAAATAAGCTTGTACAATCATCGGCCACACACTCTCCTGCGTCTCTCTTCTAAAATGCTGGTAAGGTTTAGGCCAGACAGTCATGACACTCACTTGTACATTTGCAAACAGGATTGATCAGACAAAGTTGAGAGGGGAGAATGGCTTCAGCAAGTCACACACACTTTCCAAGTCAAGAGAATGAAATGAAGAGAAAATGGGGAGACGTCTGCTTTTATAGTCTCCCGCGAATCTACTTTTGACACTATGTGAGCCAATCAGAGACCTCCGTTTCTCCCCTGACTTCGTTGCGACAGGGAAAAGGAGGCACGCGGACGACTGACTCATGAATGCTTTTCCCAAATCTTGTAGTCAAATCTAGTTTAGCACATTGAGTTGAATATGAATGTGTTTTATTCGACATAAGAGCAAGTTGGATCCATGTTCATGAAATGAATCTAGTCGAGATGCAATTTTCGGCATGTGTCGCTGATATAAATGTTTGGGATCATGTATCGTCTCTGCAGAATAGGATGCAAAATGAAACACTACACGTTCACCTGCATGTTCATCAGTCACTTTCTCAAATTCAATCTCTGCAACTAATCGTCCTTTCACATCTTTATTCATCAAACTGTCCATGAGCTGTTGGAAAACGAAGTAACCTTTAGCGATAGCAAATTCTAAGTCTGCCTTTTCATGATGAAAGGAGATGATGTAGTCCCTAATCACACCACGAAGACTTTGTCGATGAAAACGTAGTGAACAAAATTCATTCGTAAACTTTACTGCTTCTGTCATCTTTCTTCCTTTCACTTCGGAGACATAGCATGAATGACATTCAGGTGTAACATGGCACACTGATTCCAAATCTGGTCTCTGTTTTCCCGTCCGAGGCTTGCTTCACCCGTTAGAGCGATTTTCGTAAACATTCTAACTCTGTCGTTTTTCGTCAATGTCCAAAATTTTCAATAGTGTCTCACCTCTAAACGAAGGCAGATACGAACAAGCCATGTTTTCCACTGAATTTGTGTCACTCCCAGCTATCAAACGAGCTATTGCACGACTTTCTACGATGTCTACAACCAAAGTTGGAAGATCGTTGTGGAGGGGGGGGGGCAGAACTTTTTTTCTCCGATGTCGCTGGAAACATCCTTCCTAACCCAAAATTTCACGTAGACTCCGAATCTGCACTCCATTTTCCCATCCGAGCACTCTTCTGCCCGAAAATAGACTTTCTCATCCGAAAACCTCCAACACCTCTGACTTTTCCAACTCTGACGTTTTCCTACCATTTTCCTCCCTCAAGCCAAGAAAATTAGTCCAAACTGAGCTTTCCACTGCATTTTTCTCACTTTTGGCTTTCAAATGAGCTATTGCACGATTTTCTACGATCTCTACAACCAAAGTTGGAAGTTTGGCAGGAGGGGGTGGGGGTGGGAGTGGGGGTGAGGGCGAGGGTCAGAATTTCTTCTCTCCGATGGAGTTGGGAAGGAGTTCCTAGACCCAACTTTGGTCAAAACGTTCTAATTTGCACTCCATTTTCTCATCCGAGGACTCCTTCTGCCCGAAAAATGGACTTTCTCATCCCAAAACCTCCAACACCTGCCTTTTCCAACTCTGACGTTTTCAAAGATTCCACCCGTTGCCTCACAAGGAAACTCCTCCTTCCATCCTTCCCAACCCAAAATTTCACGTAGACTCCGAATCTGAACTCCATTTTCCAATCCGAAACCTCCTTCATGCCGAATTCCAGCCTTTCTCATCCCAAAACCTCCAAAACCTCCAAAACCTGACTTTTTCAACTCTACCACTCCACCCCTTCTCCCTTCCGAGATTCCACTCCTAGCTGGAAAACTCCTGCCTTCCTTCCAGAGGGGGGACCCGTTTCCTACTCTCGGACCCATTCCTCCCAACACATCCTTGGCGAACTCCCTCACCTGCCAGACAGAGGGGGTGGGGGTGGGGGGGGGGCTGAGTCAGCATTTCACATTTTGTCCTTGCGCCTGGGATGGGGTTACTACTGACATTGAGATGCATGAAGTGTGATATTCAGGTAAGAGAAACGGTTCTACTTTTGAGTCCTAACCAGTTAATACAATTTTTAGGCATCAGAAGAAAATTACTCTGACAAGCAAATTAAGCTCAAATTTAAGCTCTTTTTTCACAGCCCTATTGGAAAATAGCTATCAACATTTTCAGAAGTTTTCATCGTTCTTTTAACATACTATCAACCCTGCTTGCATGTCTTAAACCTAGCAAATACTTTATTTAGATATCATCAGCGTACCACTTGAGATTCAATGGGAAAGTCATTGGACTAGTGTTTCGGAGCTTAAAAGTAAAAATATGACTAATTTTCAGGAGACAAAATGATCGGAGCTAAATTTCGATTTAGACCAAAACATCAAAAAATCGAAGTAAAAAGTCAAAATCGCTGCATTCTACATACCGAAAGGCGATGGGAGAGAGAGAGAGAGAGAGTATGAAAGAGGAGACAGAAGTTATGCGATTTAGAAATTGTAAGAAATACAAATTTTTTTAAGGAATCAGATGACATAAAACGATTAGAATAATAATATTATCAAAATATCAAAATTAGGAAAAGCCAGGAAGTATGCCTGACATGCAAAGCCAGTGCATAATACCTGATTAAGAAAAACATACTGCCTTGCTACGATAATAAGCATCCAGCATCATGCTTGATGGATAAGAAACCCAGGTCATCTACTACAAAGTCTTTTAACTGCATTATGTTGTCTGACTCATTATATGGATCTATCAATATTTCACCCAAACAAAATAAATAATAATAATATCTTTTATTGAGAGTAATGGAAATCACTAAATCTTCTTTGTAGGCACACATGTACATAAAATCACATAAGATAAATGATAAGGCACGCAAAAATACAATGACAACACAATAGGCATGACATTATTTGAAATATATACAACTTGAAATTATAAAGGCGTCATGCATACGGAAAAATGATCATGATCTACCAGCAGACAATGCTAGTGGAATTAGGCAAACGCGCTGGAAACAGTGAACTCAACGGATGAGAAGGATTTTCACACTGACGCAAAAGATTTCAGAATGAGACGTTCATGGCACGAGACGAAATTAGTCACAAGTGCAGTCAGGGTTGTAAATAATTTGTGTGCTCGCCTAACAACACGTTCAGCCATTTTTATGACCTTTTGTGACAAGTTGCCAAAAAGTGGACTTGCATACAATATGATGGACATAATAATTCCCTAAAAATTTGAATGCATGCTTGTTTCGATACAAGTGGACGCATGATCCGCAAAATGTGTAGACAGCAATTAGTTGTAAGCGTAACATTGCTGAAATGGATACACCAAGACAAATTATCACAGGTGGTAACACCTAAAATTTTCATTGACTACAATTCAATATTCTCATAAAACTTTGACATGTGTTGAGCTTTGTGTGGTTTCCGAATGATCATCTGCTTACATTTTTTAAGGTTTATCTCCATCTTGTAGAGATTTTTCCAGTTCACAATAACATCCAAGAAGTTAGGAGGGTGGCTCTCAGAGTCAAACGATTCCACTAAGGTAAGATTATCGGCAAACTTAATACGTTTCGCACAAATGAAAACGCCAATCCGTCCTGATGGGAGCTCTCGCTAATCCGAGGTTCATCTTACAGCAATTCTCATTGAATACATGTTGATGCTTTAAAATAATGGACGTGTATACAATTTTATATTTTTATATTTGCAGGTTGCAAGCAGAAGAGTAGTTCAAATTGCTGCCTGCTTCATGCTGCTATTTGGCATTGTCGCAAAATTCGGAGCTATATTTGTCTCTATTCCGGATCCAATATACGGAGGTGTATTCATCACAATGTTTGGTAAGTATTTTTTAAACGAGTTAATGACGAAGATGACAAAGTAATGAACAAATTAATACAGCAAAACGAATTGTAGTCTTAATGGTGGTGTCATTTATGGATCTGCAGATGCTGGCTGAAAAACAGTCTCATAAGGGAAGGCGAAGTATTTCTGTGAAATCAGTTGTCTTGAGTAATTTGCATGTATTTTATCTTGAATTGCTGTCGGCGTAATTATGCAGACATCATTAATGTTAAATACCTTTGGTACGAAATTTAGATATTTCACTTTTACAATACTTGGAAAATTTCAATCCTTATATCAAATGTGTTTGGTACTTTTCTTTATCATGAAAGAATTGAAATTGCTATCCAACGACAATACACGTCAGTCACACGTTAGAGTAAGATTTACTTCGATAGCTTTTGAACTCTACGCTAATCAAGCAACTAAGTAAGCAACGCAAGATATCGCAAGGCTGAAGCACACGCATGTTTCAAACTGCCTGATATATAAATGAATTTGTCCAATCAGCCATATAGCGTATGATTTTTATATCAAAAATCACAAGCCATGTTGTTTCGTCAGGAAAAATGCCTCTATTTTTGTCTGATGAAGGAGCATGACTTGCCACACGCTGCTACAGAATTTAAGCGTTCTACGACAGACTGATCAATTTTGCACATGCATCAGACAATTCAATGTTTAATAAGCTATAGAAAATGAAAGATTTTTCACTATACTATCCATCTGAACATCCAGTTTCAGTGTTTTTCAGCATGTCCTACTGATTTTTCAGCATTTCTTCCAAGAGCTTTCACTGGTCAATTCGTAAGGATGCATTTTGGAAAAGGCCTGGGCAAGATCTCGCATAGAATTCAAATCGACAGAATAATGAGTTTTAACCATCATTTAGTATCAATTGTAATATGTATCACTCAAAATGCCAGAGTCGAGTAGTTCTATTATTGCAATTCAACTACATTAGTTATTCAAAAATGTCATGCCACAGTCTGAAAAGCGTTTAGTCATTTTTTGTCGCTATACCGTCCTTGATCGCAAGTTTCATTCTCACCATGTTAGAATTTACAAAGACTGTTGAGTTCGAAGTTAACTGTGTCACAAATTTGCATAAATTCATTTGAGTGATTGCATTACTATTACTGATTTCATTACCATTTCACTTGATATGCTATTTTTGACTTTGAAGTATTTTGAGAGTATAAATGTGAAAAAGTTGCGCTAGTTCGATTAGTTTCACGTTGAAATTAAGCGATTTCATTGTTCATATTACTACAAAGCTGCTGATCTCATAAAGATTGTCTTCACCTTGTTCTCACTCTCTACCGGTATTTCAACAAACGAAAACACTAAATGATCGATGATTCCAAAATTTTATGAAATGCTTTCAAAATTTAATGTTCAATCTGCAGGCATGTTAGCCGGAGTCGGATTATCGAATCTTCAATTCGTTGACTTGAATTCTCCCAGAAATTTATTTGTTGTTGGTTCTGCCTTATTTATGGGTATGGTAGTGCCAGAATGGGCTAAAGCAAACGGTGCAGCAATCTCCACGGGTAAGTATTGCTTTTTCTGCAATACACATCTTATCTACTTTTATCTATGCAATCTTTCCTCTCTGTGACCATTGGTCCGCAATGTTCACAATGTAATATTACAGATGTCTGAATCGCAATTTACTGTAAGGTTAAGGCCACATGACGAGCTTTTCAGCTGCGCTGTAGCCGCGCTGTAGCCGCGCTGTGAAAGTGTTTGCATGTGTTTCAATCGGAGCGGACACACTAGTAGCTCCAGCTGCGCTGTGGCAGCTTGTCACAGCTAGCTTCGAGCTGTGGTATTTCTTTCTAAATTATCACAGCTCAAAGCTCGAGCGGTGGGATGAATTTTAGAACTGACGTAGTAAACCAACAATTCTGACGAGTGGTGGGCGGTAATCAAGCTGTATGGCTCATTATGTGGCCGTGTAACTCCAACAACTCAAAGCTTGACAAAGCTATGCGTCGCTGCTAGCTTCAAAGCGCGGCTCGTCATGTGGCCTTACCATAAGGCTGAGGTCCTTCAGGACCGAAGTCGTATTATGTTGCGGTTCTGAGAATAGAATTGTAATATCATTGTGTTAAGGTTATCTGTGATTGAATCACAACATGCGAAATCGGCCTGTTACGGTTAAATATTTCACTATTAAAATATGTCCCATAGCTTGTCTATGCTGTTAATGTTATATCTAAACATATGGTGGGTAAAAAGTAAAAATGCACTTACTGCCATTTTGCATCACTTCTGGTTATCGAAGAATGTAGAATTGCATTAAGCTTGACTTACCGAAATAATTAAGCTTGACTTTCCTAGCAGTAGACAGACTTCAACAGTGAAACATCATTACTTTCTGCCAAAACCTTTACGAATTGATATCAGTGTTTACCAGAGTAGGCCTATTTAAAATAGACAAAGATGTAGCTCGATTATTAAGCTCATCCAACGACATAAATTATTATGTTGTTGAACAGTAGGACTCACTAAGAGATTTCTATTCAGTCTTGATCCCTCTGGAATGTATGAGAGTAGAAGAAATTATTGGATATAGAGCAAGATGTTGGCCGACACACAGCTTCCATATGACAGCCAACATAGCCTAATAACACTAGACCTATTGCACCTAACTCGTCGATGCCCCTAAGTTAAGTGATCTACTGATGGAAAGAATCAAAGCAGGGAAAATGGAATCATATATAGGTTTAGAAGAAATAATTTTACAATTCTTTCTATTTCAAAACTTTCTTTGTCCTTGTAGGCATGCCTACATGCACAACTAGAATGTATGTTGTGAGTATAACTTATATGATCAAGCATGCAAGTAGGCCTGTTTCGACACAATTTTGGTGCAATACTGAATTAGTAATATCAAAAAAAGTATCGAAAAATATTCGAAAACTTATTCAATTTCCATAGGCAGAGCAGCCAGTAGCTGATGAATTGCTATTAAAACGTCGACAAATAACTGAAATAACAACTAAATGAATCCTGAAATCCTGTGAGCAAAATTCCGGGATGTATAGCACACGGTATTCAAAAATTGCGATTCCTAATATCAGCTAACAATCAAGGTCAATACATTTACATCACGTAGTACAACAAGCCAGTCTGAAATTCAGTGGTTCTATTTTGGCGATAGTAACTTCTGGTACAAAGCACAAGGAATGGCACTCATTTACTCATGTAGACAGACTGATTTATCCGAAAATGATAATAATCGAAAGTACAGTTCAAAGCACTTGTTAAGCAGCCAAACGTGAATATAAGGTTGAGTAGATGTGATAGGATGAATGTTTATAAAGCATAATCTCAGAAATGCAATAATGAGAGTTATTGAATTAATGCTGTACTTCGTGTGTTAATTAATTAATGGCCTGAATTTCACTTATCTTGCAGGTTCGACGATTTTCGACAACCTGTGCCGAGTTTTGTTGAATATTAACATGTTTGTTGGTGGCGTCACGGCATTTATATTGGATCTTAGTTTACCAGGTGAGTTAACTTGTCCATTAACATTTTTGATGCGCTGCAATCTATCATGATGACTGTTCTGATATGGAAATCTACTTCGATACAGACAAGCATCGAGGTCATTTCATGATCTTTTGTGCAGCGGAAAATTAAATGTTTGACCTTTACGAATATAATAGCATGATGAGCAGACAATGCATTCAGTTGATCTGCTAAGATATTGAGTAGAGGAGTCAATGGTCATCTTAATTACCGACTGAGTAATGAAGCCAGCAATTGTAGCTTGCTCTTTGCATGAATACCTTATTAGCTGGTGTCGCCTATCCGTTCAAGTATCATTCATCATGGCTACTCGATTCATTTATCGGACTCTACGATGTGTGAATACTGTTTACGTATGCGAGTGTGACGCAACTTGAACATCATTTTGAATTTCACACTGACCTCAAAATGAATGATGAATAATGCAATGTCCAGTCTCCTTAAGAAATATATTGGAAGGAATTAAGCACAATGTTTGTTTAACTTAATAAAGCTTGGTCGAGAAAAATTGTTTCCCCTATAGCGGCAAAAAATTACAACCATAGGAAGAAGAGATAAACATAATTCTGATGGCATCCCGAGCCTCATGCGATGCTAAAAGCACCAGCAATTTTCGCTTGAAAAAGTAAAAAGATGCTTGCGTGTTAATTGGTTAGCAACAGAAGACCGGTGTTCCGAGATAAATTCCCAAATTCTTATTGATAAATCATGTGCAGGCCCAACGTTTCGAGCATTCACGCTTCTTCAGGAACAAAAAAACTTAAGCAATCAATAAAAAGCAGTACATAGACTGAGCGTGAGGAGAGCGCGATGTCTTCGCTCTGTGTCGTTATATACGGTATGGTGGCGTGAGAATCAGAAATTGATCAGTTCATGCTTACGGTTTATCGTAGGTTTCAAGCAGTTAATGAACCGAGCTTCGCTCAATCGAGTGTCTACTGGTATCTTGCATTTATCCAAGACATCTAACGAGAAGTCATCGATAGAGGCAACATGATTATACCATAGAAATTAACAACAATAAAACCTCTAGAATGGAAATCAAGCCTCATGCAATGCACAATAACGGCACGTAAATCGCACACATTTTCACTTGGATACACCTGTCAACGTCTGTATCATTGGGTTAGACCAGTCACATGTATAAATCTAAGCTTTTAATTGGCCATTCATGCCCCCCACTTAGTTCCACCGGATGCACCGCGACCTTGAGTCAATTTCCATTCTAGTGAACTTCAGATGAACAGTTTATTTCTATGGATTACACCGAAGTATGTAGATAGTCAGAGATGATTTTGCTTAAAAAACCGACTGTGGTCATTGAAGCGAAGATTAAAAGGGCAACTGGTCTGACCAGAGCAATCATTTTAGCAAAAATTACGAGTGAACTTGTAAACTAAATATTTGTTCAAGCAAGTGCAAATACTAGGCAGCCAGCTACAATCAATACAATTTTTGTGCTTTTTGCTTTTGGGTTTGCATTGCAGACTATTAAATAAATTAGAGTTAGGGGTATTAACCAAAGTTACAGGTAAGTCGTAATTCCTGATGAGTGTGCGTATTTTTTGACTAGTGCTATCATTGACATATCAAATTTTCAGGATATTTGTTTTGTTTAATAGAGTTCCTAAGAAGATGCTTCCACTTACTTTTAATCACATAATAAAAAGGTTTCTTATGGCGGCAATCATCTTATGTACTTATGCTTATTATTAATGCTTAAATTGTATATTTTCAAGTCTGCTGACCACAATCGATCGGACACGATCATTTCAGCCAAATTGAGCTATGGAACAAAGTCTTTCAATGGTACACATCTTATCAAAATTGACTTTCTCCTTCAATTAATAAAGTATATCAGATGTTTTCGAGCAGCACTTTTGTTATAAATATTATTCGAAGTGTATCTCTTATGCAATCATACATAAAATCATTTCACACTGTTTGGAAATCAAGACATCATGAGAAGACTGGTGGATTGATCATGTTGTCCTCTTCACTCTTCATGCTGACATTCTGGGTCAAAGAGAGCCTTCAATTTTCTTTTGCGAATCCTAAGGACCACAACTGACCACATGTGACATCAAAATATAAACTGTAGCAATCCATTGAACACGAAGTTTCATTTGGCATTAAGTTTATCAAAATGAAACCATAACTTCAATGCGAAATAGCATTTGATATTATGTTGGATTTTTTAGTATCTTTTGAAAATATCCCTTAAAATGTTTTTATGAAGCGGTCTCCATATAAAAGGACTTTCAGCTAAACTTCTACATGTATACAAGACGGGTAAACATAGCAGATCTCTATCCCTTTGCCCTATCACTTGGTTAACTCTTGTTTTAGAAATGCACACGGGATAGAAGCCCTAACCAGACCTGCGTAACAGGGGGTAATGCAAATAACATTAGAAATCAAATTGAAGAAATATTGGATTAAGAAATATGCTCGACCAACAGATAAAAATGGAAAAAAAGCAAGAATTTAGAGGCCAAATACCAAGTTATTGGATCATTTAGGTTTCCAGCGAATCGCTCAACTCAGTGCGAAGGGTGGATTTTTGCGCCACCAGTTTGCCAGTTCGTGGTTCATTCTTTAATTCACAGCGTAAACCTGCTCTTCCGTGAGTCGATTTCGTTACTTAATTTTGATTATGATTGAGAAAGCTTGTAAATATTGTCCTTCACAAGTATTATGCTGTCATGGCCATCGTTCTTTCAATCAATGGATTGCTCTTAGACTTCATGAATAGAATTCGAGACACATTTCATTTCCGCAACGAAGGGAAATCGGAAGTCAGCATCCTTCGAGAAAACAAAATACACTCACATTTCACTTTCGAGTGCTGTCAGATGTTCCTCGATTCTACAATAGGCTATGCATGTTTATCCAGAATGGCTTCTTTGCTCAGCGTAAATGCGCGGATGCGGATACCCCGCGAAATGCCTTCATGTATAACTGTATTTATCCTTAAAAACGCTCTATCGAGGGCACCTCCCCTACCTGTGGTGAATTCTTGTCCATTGAATCTTTTGGCCATGTGCAGTTCTAACGATATCGCATCGATGCTGGCAGCAGTAAGCTCAGAAAAGGATTGCTTAATATGCCGCACAAAGAAATATACATTTGTCATACATATACATGAAATACACATTGACACTTCTTGCCATTTTAATAATGTGTAAGTACTTAATTTATTGTAAGTAATATTCTTTCGTTTACAAAATTGTAAAATATAATAGACCAGTTTAAACTTAACTAGTTGTCATGCTTTGATCTACAGGTTCCGAAAATGCGAGTTTTTCATCGAAAATTATGCAGAAAATAAATCAAATTAGCTGCAAAGGAAAATTTAATGTATCAAAACGTATCACGCTGACTTGCTTGTGGTCTGTGATGAATGGTTTTGCGCTTTCTGAATTGACAAATTTCTAAATTGTACACAACACACCATTATGTGCATGTGTCCATGCAGATAGTAAATCTTTGTTTTTTAATGCATGACAAACTCAGATGAGACGTCGTGAGTCATTTTAGCATTCAAATATGTGTTTTCAGGAACCAGAGAAGAGAGAGGTATTGATAAATGGAGAGAATTGCCTCAATCAATGGATGACGACCCATCGAGCTCCAATTCACAAGATAAAAGCAAAGTGCTACAGACTTATGATCTCAGACTCTCAACACGAATATTTAGTCGTTTTTCTATGCTAAGATATCTACCAATTTGTCCGACATATTCGAAATACAATTTGGATTTAGAAGGACAAGATGCAACGGAAGAGCCAACACAGGATGAGCATACACACACGCAACTGTAGTAGATAGGAATCCTTGCAAGATTCAATTCAAAATTTTGCATGTTTCCGTGTGTTCGGTGCATATCACCCTTTATGTATTGCTTCATGCGTCGTTCGTAGTTTGTATCTATAGATCAATCTGATTATTCTCGGATGGCCCATGAGTGCTGAAGTCATTTATGGTCACACAAATATTTGTATGTAAATATATTACATTAATATCTATGTTGTTCTTAATCTAGGTTTACATGTAAATATGTAGTGCTCTCAAAAAATTGCAAATTGAGATCTATCACCTAGTAAGTAGATTTAGTTTTGTTCTATTATTGCAACATCTTTCACGTCATAACTGATTCCGTAGATTTTGAAAGTACTGATGATGTGAATGAAGACCGTCCTGATCGATAATGATAATGATGATTAATAGAGCAATTATGCATCTACAGTCTATATTCTATATATTTTTCTTCCAATATTTTTGCAAGTTGCAAAAAAGTAATTTTGAGAAATTGTAGTGCTAAAGCTATAAGTACGGTCTGTTCGTTGAAGGGAGGACTCCTTTTCAACCCCATGATTATTTTGGGGCACAAAATGACCTCTTTGATGTTGACAAATATCTCAGAAAGCACGATAGCAAGAGAGTTAGAGTTTAATGACATTTATTTTACGCATTTGAAGTCATCTACCAGAATTAAGGAGACAAATTTGAAAATATTTCATGAAGAACTTTTTTGAATGATCAATTTCCAGACATTTAGTCAAGATGTAATTCATGCTGATTCAAATTATCAGCAGCCACTTCATGATTTCATAAGGGGAGTAATAAAATCAACTGGGATATACCACCACCCTATGTGTAGTTCAAATCGAGTAGAATCAAAATATTCAAAATTTGAATTTCAAATTCAAAATCCATTTGCTTAAATGAATTTGTGGATATCACGAAGCATTTTATGACTTCACAATGCAAAATGATGAGAATAAAACTTCTTATATTCTAATATTAGAATTAAAAAACTAAAAGGTGTAAATGTGGTCTAAATCCTAATTGGAAAAATGAATGAGGAAGAAAGAAGAATTCATAGCCATTCAAGATTTCAACTCAAATTCCACAGTGAAAAAAAAAACTGAAAATAGATAGAGGAGTGAGTGTAGACTCATTTGAGGGTCCATAAGCACGTTTAGGAGGAATCTGTCTGTATGTATGTATGGGCACGAGTGTCATTAGAATGCATGTGACATTTCTAAGATCTAGAATTGAAATTTTTAATTACTGTTTATAGCAAGAAAGATGAACGCGCAGGTCAAAACCCATGCCATCACCGAAAAGAGCATGCAAATGCTGATGGTGCAAGATAACCTATGATTGGCAATGATATCATTATATTTTTAGAATGATATCATTTTAAAAATTTTATAAAATGGAATAAAATGATTGAGAAGTCATTATTTCGGATTTCTTCATCTTTTTAATTCACACTCCACAGTACGGTAAAATACACGAGCTTTCGATGGCTCTCGGCACATATTAATCATGTGATGAAAATAAAGAAATATCTGGATGTGCCTTCAGCTCGGTTGATAACTATTTACATCACAGAATTAGATTCATCTGCGCGCGCCTCTTCGGTTTCCTAGAACGGAATTATTGTATCTCTCCCTAATATCGAAATGGCACACATTGACATTCGGTTGAACTTGACAGAGCTCGTGGTCGTAATTGGTTTAGGCCGATTCAGCCAATCAGAGCGCTTCATTTGCTCATTTCAGAAATGTGATCCTGGCGAACTGCGTGAAGTGCTTCTAAGCAGCCGCAAGAACATAAAATTCACAGATGCCATGTCAGTAAAATCAGCTCTACCATTATGTCAGTTAGGATTAATAACTGTCATACAGCCTGTAAGAGTCATGTGGTTTATCTCGTATTTTGTATTCTTGTACATTGATTAACATTTGTTTTAATTAAGTGAAATGACTTCATGAACTTATGAATCAATAGTTATGAATTTTGTTTCCTTTTCACTCCTACATTTTATGCTACTGAGTAAGGTTGTAAGCTGCTGCTTCAATATAGTCATCGCTGGGTCACAAGTTTTTTTTTCAACTTACAAGCTATCACCGGCGCACAAGATCAAGTATGTCTATCAAATTTTCCGATATTGTCGAGAAGTATTCAGGAGTTGGAGATTTCGTAGAATGGATTAACAAACTTGAGTTGGTTGCATCTCTGCAAAACATAGAAGATTTGTCAAAATTCATACCTTTGTTCTTAACTGGAGGAGCCTTCTCGGTCTACATTGGTTTGAGTGAGGACACAAGAAAGAACTACAAAGAGGTAAAATCTGCACTGATCAATATTTTTAGTAGCGATAAGTTTACCGTATATGAGTCTCTAATGTTTAGAAAGTTGAGATTGAATGAGTCTGTAGATGTATATTTAGCGGACATCAAACGAATGATCTATTTGATTGATGAATTTTCGTCTGATGAATTATTGAAAACTGCTTTTGTTTTTGGGCTACCTGATAACGTGAAAACACAGTTAAGAGCTGCATGTTCTCTAACAGAAATGAGCCTAGACATGATAGTGCAACGAACCAGAGGTCTGATGAAATCAAATTCCAGTCGAGAGATATGTTTCGTAAGTCAAGCCAAAAACAATGTTTCACAAAAGAGCAAAAGTTTGATTTGTTACCAATGTGGGAAAGAGGGTCATGCAAGAAATCGCTGTCCGTCATTGAAAGAGCGACGTTGTTTCCGATGTGGCGAAGTAAATCACATAATTGCTAACTGTCCAAAAAATGCCGTTGAGAACAAGTCCACACCTGAACAAAAAAACGTGTAGAGGAAGCCGCTGAAATTTGCACCAGTGGTTTCCTTAAGTCTGATAGCGCTAAAGTACCTTCGTTGTATGTAGAATTTAACAATTTGTCGATAAAAGCTATGATCGACACAGGGTGCTCGAAATCAATAATTTCATCAAAATTAGTTAGCAAAACTCAATTGTTTAATAAGCCTCATACTGTTCAGAACATGAATGGCTTTATTACAGTATGTCACGGAACTTCAGAAATTGATGTTACAATAAACAATGAGAATGTTCATTTACAGTGTTTGGTAACCGAAATTATTCCTGGATTTGATTTTCTTTTGGGTAAGGACTGTGTTGACCTACTTGGGGGAGTCGCTGTGTATAAAGACATGATTCGCTTTCATGCATTTGAACCCATTACAAGTAGCCATTTTGATAGAATTACTCAAAACGTAGATCTAGCCGCAGCCTGTGTCGAACCCAATACAAATAGCCATTTTGATAGAACTACACGAAATCTAGCTTGTGCAGATTCTGACTCAACTTCTCGGCCCGCACAAAGTGTGGAAATCCATGATAAAGATTTCACCGCCATTTTTGATGACGGTAAATGGACTGTGAGTTGGAAGTTCGTAGATGATCCAAAATTATCGAATAGAAAAAGTCAGTATAACATTCCTGAAAGAGCCAGAGTAGGCTTTCATGATGAAGTTCAGACTTGGATAAGTAAGGGTTGGCTCAAAGAATATAGTGGGGAGCATGAAGGCATCATACCTTTAATGGCCGTTATTCAAGAAAACAAAGAAAAAATTAGGCCAGTTATGGATTTCCGTGAGCTGAATGACTATATTTCCAGCCACACCGCAGAGAGCTCAATTTGTCATGAGAAACTTAGAAATTGGCGTAGGCTAGGAGAAAACCTTAGCATGATTGATTTGAAAAAAGCCTATTTACAAATCCATATTAGCGAAAATTTGTGGCGTTACCAAGTGGTAAGATATATGGGAAAAACCTACTGTTTAACAAGGCTGGGATTCGGATTAAGCGCTGCGCCTAGAATAATGACAAAAATTCTGCAATTTGTTCTGGCTTCCGACGCCATCGTTGCTAAACATACTGACTCATATATTGATGATATTGTAGTTGACAATAATTTTGTCTCCAACGAAAGAGTTTTGAAAGTACTGGCTGAGTATGGTTTGGAAGCTAAACCCCCGGAGAGGCTTAGTGGAGCACGGGTGTTAGGATTGAGAGTGAGTAGCTCAGAGAAGGGATCAAGTTGGGGTAGGGACAACGAAATTTCAGTAGGAAATGTCGAAACTAGACGAGAGTTGTTCGCATTCTGTGGGAAGTTAACCGGACATTATCCTGTTTGTGGTTGGCTGCGGCCAATGTGCTCTTACCTTAAGAGAATAAGTTCTGAGTGTCATTGGGATGAAAAGTTGTCTGGTCGTACTTTAGAGATTCTCAATGATCTAAAGGAGCGTCTAAGAGTTGAAGATCCAGTCAGAGGTGTTTGGCATGTTCCGCAGACAGAGTGTGGGAAAGTTTGGTGTGATGCAAGTACCTTGGCTGTGGGAGTTGTGATTGAGATTGAGAATGAAATTGTCGAGGATGCTTGTTGGTTGCGTAAGCCTGCTGATGTTGGACATATAAATTTGAGTGAGCTGGAGGCTGTGATCAAAGGACTGAATTTAGCTCTGAAGTGGAATTTAAAAAACATTCTGATTATTACTGACTCATATACGGTAAACCAATGGGTTTCTTCAGTTTTAACTGGAGACAAGAGAGTAAGAACGAAAGGTCTTGGTGAAGCTCTTGTGCATAGACGCTTGTCTCTGATAAAAGACATTGAGACAGAATATAAATTGGACGTGAAAATTCAATGGGTTCCTTCTGAAGATAATAAATCCGACATTCTCACGAGAGTTCCCCGTAAGTGGCTACAGAAACAAAGCGAATTGTGCTGTACTTCCGTGAAACAAGATCAAGCCTCAGAGATTTCAGTAGCAGAAATTGAACTTGCTCACAATGAGCATCATTTCGGCTTAGAAAAGACAGTATATTTTTTGAAGAAGCGCTACCCAGGTCAGGAGATTAGCAGATCAGTTGTGCAGAACGTAATCAATGACTGTATTCCTTGTTCCAGTGTAGATCCAGCATCTCAACGTTGGCCTCATGGAACTCTTGATTGTGTGGAGAACTGGTATAGACTCGCTCTGGACACGACGCATTATAATGGATGCAATTATTTGACTTTGGTGGATTGTGGTCCGAGTAGATTTGCCATTTGGAGACTCCTCAACTCAGAATCGACTTTATCGATAGCGCGAGAACTGAATCAAATTTTTTCTGAAAGAGGTGCACCAACCGAGATTCTTTTAGACAATGCAAGTTCATTTCGGTCAAGTGAATTCCAAACTTTTGTTGATCAATGGAAGATCTTGCTGGTTTTTCGATGCGCTTATCGACCATCGGGAAATGGCATTGTCGAGCGTAATCACCGCACGATCAAGCGCATGGCTGCTCGAACCAATAAAAGCATTCGTGAAATGGTGATGTATTATAACCAAGCTCCTCGAGGCGAAAATGGTGTCTCTCCGATCAAATCAATTTATTCTTACGAGTGGAGATATCCTTTGACTAAGTCCGACAGAAGTAGTGGTCCAAACAACTCCTACCATATTGATGATTTAGTTTTTGTGAAACCAGCAGATGCAAGATGCACAACGAAGTGGAAAACTGGATTGATCACGAATGTTCGCAGCAGCACTTCAGTTGAAGTTGACGGTATTCCTCGGCACGTTGCAGACATTCGCAAGGCACAGAACAATGGCTCCAGAGAGGTACAAAATGTGGATTCCAGAATGGAGGTGCAGGATGTCCAGCAAGTTGAAGTTTTTCCGAATGAAGCAGAGAGTGATGCTGTTGCTGCGAATTGTGAGCCCATTGACTCAGGTGATTCTCAACAAGACTTTTCTAGTGGTTCACTCAGTCAGAGTTCATCAATCTCTCATGCTCATCCTTCGCGAACTCGAAGACCTCCCAGTCGTTTTGAAGATTATTACCTCTGAATTTTTTAATTGTTTTGATCTTGAGATCAGGGGGTAATGTAAGAGTCATGTGGTTTATCTCGTATTTTGTATTCTTGTACATTGATTAACATTTGTTTTAATTAAGTGAAATGACTTCATGAACTTATGAATCAATAGTTATGAATTTTGTTTCCTTTTCACTCCTACATTTTATGCTACTGAGTAAGGTTGTAAGCTGCTGCTTCAATATAGTCATCGCTGGGTCACAAGTTTTTTTTTTCAACTTTTTTTCAACAAAATGATTGAGAAGTCATTATTTCGGATTTCTTCATCTTTTTAATTCACACTCCACAGTACGGTAAAATACACGAGCTTTCGATGGCTCTCGGCACATATTAATCATGTGATGAAAATAAAGAAATATCTGGATGTGCCTTCAGCTCGGTTGATAACTATTTACATCACAGAATTAGATTCATCTGCGCGCGCCTCTTCGGTTTCCTAGAACGGAATTATTGTATCTCTCCTTAATATCGAAATGGCACACATTGACATTCGGTTGAACTTGACAGAGCTCGTGGTCGTAATTGGTTTAGGCCGATTCAGCCAATCAGAGCGCTTCATTTGCTCATTTCAGAAATGTGATCCTGGCGAACTGCGTGAAGTGCTTCTAAGCAGCCGCAAGAGCATAAAATTCACAGATGCCATGTCAGTAAAATCAGCTCTACCATTATGTCAGTTAGGATTAATAACTGTCATACAGCCATACCTATAGTAGGCATTTCGGTATAAGGGCTATCTCACCCTCAGGTTTTCAAATTTGTCTAAAATCTGCAAAGATGAATCAATCATCACCAAACTTCAAGTAGACGTACTTAACTATATTTTCTACACACATTCAAATATTTATGCAGATCGAACAAGTGCCTTTTGCATTAGAGACGATGAAGAGTAGCGATGTCAACAGCCTGATCTGACTTCGTCTGTTCGACGCGTTATTACTCGAGTCTGCATGCTCTCTCTACCTCTTCGTCTCATCCACTGCTATTTGAAATCTTCTCACGGCCACTATCTTGCCACGGCTTTTCTAAGTTAAAAATGTTAGTCCAAGAGGTGGCCTGCACTGGTCATCATCACTTCACCAGTTGTCAGGAAATAACTTTGTTGACCTCAAGTCCTTTCTGCTCTGACGATGAGGTCAGAAGAATTCAAATCAACAGACGTCACTGCCCTTCAAGTTATCGCCCCTTATTTAAAAAGCGCATGTCCGATTTGCACAAACTTTCGAATGTAGGTAGAAAATATCCTCATCGACGCGCACATGAAGTTTTGTGACGATTGCATGGCTAATTTTGCATAGTTATATTTTTTGAATTAGCCTAATTTTTGCCGGCAATTTTCAATCAGCCGCCAATGGTAAGCGACTTGAATTTGTCCATTGATCCACTGGGTTGCCTCCCATATATTAAACGCAACGTTGCGAATGAAACTGCACATCAGTGCATCTTAATTTTTCATTATTTTTAAGTGTTTCAATAAAAGGATCTTAAAACATGGCCAGAAATTATGAGCGTCTAATCTATACATCCTAATGCACTGTAATTGCATGAAATCATGACAAAGAAGTAGCGCCCCGCCGTGTATCCTGATTTCTTTTCGGTTATACCGTTTGCTAGGACAGTGGGAAAGAAAGCGCTGCACTATGACTATTATTCAGACATGTTTCATTAATACGCCTTTGCCTCAGAGCTACTAGTTCATAATCTCAATGCTATGAATGTTACTATCGTATAGTGATGGCCTCACTCGATCACTTCAGGGAGATTTTATCCGTTTTCGATTTTAATTAAGCAGGACACTAATTAGATAAGCAAGCCTTATTCTGTATTAAGTTTCAGTAGCTTTCGAGACGCTCAGTTAAGTGTGCGAGCAACTATTTGCATTCATTATATTTTATTCATCTTAGGTGCGGTAATAATATTTCGCATGCAATGTTCATCTTTCGACTCCCCGAAATTATACTAACAGCGCCATCTATCAAACAAAATTACATTTGCAAGATGCATTTCTCAAGATGAACGATAGGACTTTTTCTGAGTTCCCTATTTTTTATTGTGGGTAAATCGAATTAAGAAAAGACGCTCATCGAGGAATATGTATTTACGTCCACAGCACAAAACATAAAAACAAAGTCTCACAGCAATTACTATGAATACATATACATGCATGGTCAATTGGTAATATACAGTTGATTACAGGCAGCATAGCAAGCAATCTGACTATACATGAATTAAAATTGACAACATCTATCATGTAATTAAAAAACGCATACAATTGACATCCTACAGAAATTTCCATCTGTCTAACGGCGCATGTGAAGACTAAAAATCTAGCCGATAACATTATAACGAACATTAGTAAGCATCTGTAAAATATCAGTCAGAAGAGATGTTTTCCTTTTGAGAACACAACTGAAATACAATACACAGCTGCATCCACAGAAGGGAAATGTCTCCTTTGAACGATCAAATGAATGATATACTAAGAAATTCGCTTCTGGAGAATGCAATCATGTAGCAAATAATTGCCTGATGATGGTCGTCCGAGAAACCCAAAAGGCATTGATAAAAAATTACTGGTAGGTTATCTATCGGTCTTAGGACTTTTTTGTATTTATGATGCTTTATTTCATTCATAGCAAGTCGTATTATATGAAAACAAAAGAGATTTACAACCATGACTATAAATGACACTAGCACCTATGATTCCCAGACCGCACTCGCCTGAGCGAGGTTCGCGGTGGAAATGAGTCCGAACCTTCTTCACTAGGCCACGCAGACGGTGGCATCGTCGCGGGCTAATGAAAAAGGTGCATGTGCGTCTCCACCGCGAACTTCAGCTCGATTCCTGGTTCAAGCGAGTGCGGTCGGGGAATCAGACGTGTTGGTGTCTTTTAATGAATTAGAGCCTGTCATTTTCATTAGATATGCGGTATGTTTGATGTTGATAATAATTCGAGTAGAATATTAACTATATATTACTATGAGGCACATATTATGTCATTAGTAGGTATCATTAATATTATTAAAATAAATGAACATTAAGGTGTAGATTTATTTTTGTCATGTTATTATGTACAAACATAACATATCATAAACATGATAATAGAAGTTTTGTAACATAGATCATGATTACAGATTATTATCAACATAAATTGGCACTGGCACATTTACGATCGGCAGATCGAGGTAACAACAGCATTAGATATATAAGTATATTCTAAATTCTTTGGATAAAACATGTAAATTTAAGTAATATTGGCTACAAGATGACACAAGAATTAGAGGAAATTTCTGTGGATTTTTCTAAAATACATAAAAGTATAAATACATACAGTACAGTGCATACAATAAAAGTGCTCACGACTATTGAGACAGATTCAGAACAAGTCGTGACATTTTAACTCTCTTATAGTTGATGTCACTTAAATGCTTCATTCTTGCTTCATGGAATGATCGTATTTCAGCGTAAATCCTAGCCATTGATCTAATGACTCGCACACGATGTTCAGTCTGCACCATGTGAGGTGAGGAAAATATTTGTGCCGGTAAAATGCTGATCAAATTTACAAATGAGGAGTGCGTCGCCGAATGGGGAGTTCCCTGTAGATCTGCTCACATCTCCTGAGAGTCGTGACAACGTCGCGGGAAGGCAGAACTAATCCACCATTGTTCTTTAGACGCAAGAAGTGGCGGTCTTCTGCCATAGCGTCTCTGCTATGCGCATCCGCTATCAGAGCTACACGACATTCGGGACAAGTGTCATGCTTCATCATTTTTCGGACAACGAAGCCAGCGATATATGGGATTATATTGTTCCGATACAAAGTACCGATGTCGCTGGCGATGTCGTCGTCGTCATCTTCGAAAATCTCGACCGGTGTTACGTCGTCGACGTCATTGGAGAAGTTCAGACAGTTTCCGTCCGAATCACTCACGATTCCGATTCGCGCGTGAAGTCTTCTGAACGTGTAACTGAGCTGCTTCGCCGTTGGATTGGTGTTCCAGCCCAATGTGCCGCGGATGAAGTTGAACAGTAGTTCCAGATGGTCCTGGCTGAACTTGTAGGCCAACACATATTGGAAAGGCTGCTCGTCACGAGAAAGCAGCTCCCTTCCCAAGCCAATGAAGGACTGCATGCAGAGGATGAATCCAACAAAACCAGTCTGCTTCACACTTTTCACTAATTGCCGACCGTCCTCAAGCTCTAAGTTGCATATAAACTCTTCGGCAAAGGTGAACAACTCACTGAGGTCCTTCAAGTTCCTACCAGACAAAGGAGCTTTAAAACTGGCTTCTGATGGTCTACGAGAGTTCAGGGCATCAAAAATGCGATCAATGATCCTGATAAGGAGGATGGTTGCGGACGATTCTTGCATCCCGTAGAATCCAAGGTCCGAGACGAAATCGAGCGCATCAGCAACCGATGAGCTGATCGTCTGTGTAGCAAGTCTAACCTGGAAACAGATAATGATATATGGAATAGCCAGCAATATGGGTTCTGCTCACATGCAATAAAAACGTTGCAGGCAACAAATCTGAGGTATCCGATAAATCGGACCAGCAATAGAATTTCGGATTGGGGTAGATACTCCTGGCCAGCGCATATAAACTCTGTCGAAATTCAACGAGAACGTTGCGTTAAGACTTTCATTATGGAAACTAAAGGTATTTCAATTCCAGTTATGGATTTGTACAAGTATAACATGTTGTACATATTATTATAGAAGAAATTGAAATCATGTAACGTAACATAAAACCCAGGATTCGAAGTCGTAAAAGATTGAGAGATCGAAAAAGTAAAAGATCGATCAGATTGAGAGAAATTTGATTTGAATTTATGGCTTACCGGGTGTGTCTGCAACTTTAAACAGAGTTGTGTTGTCGTTGAGAGATAAGAACTAAGCCTGCTGATAATTCCTAATAGTGGATAAAATGGCAGCTATTCAGGTCTGCCCCCATTTTTCAATTGAGGGGGGAATTCAGTATTTTAATATTCTATTTACATTGTGTTTGCGAAAAGCAGCATCTATTGATTACTACAGGCGCATTCTGATTTGTCAGTAGGATGTTTCAAATGATATTTAAAGAATACCCGTCGAAGTTTCACTAACTTGATAATTGCAAATCACTAAGGAAATATACGAGCACCTACACAATAATATGCATATTTTCCTGCTGGCTATTTAAAGATATAGTGAAACCTTGGCGCGCATATACAAAAGCAGCAAAACAATTGAAGCGCCTTTATTTTTCAGAAATAATTGGATTTTACTACACTCTGTAGCTCAAATAACTGTTCTCTTCATCTTGACTAGACTTTGTGGCATTGGATGTTGATTTGACTTCTAGTTAGCAATTTTTGTCGAAATATAACTTGATAAAGGCTAGCACAGTCAGGTCGGGTAAAAGGAATACAGTGCCCGGATCTCACCCCATGTAACCTCCAAGAATCTATTTTAATAAAGTCAATGAATTTTATAATTTTAATCTCAACCTTTAGCAAAAATTTATAGGATAACTTAAAAAATGTTGGGATGCAATCTACAGCGATTGTTCCCGTGGCACTAGCAAGTGAAGTGTAATTTTGTCAACTCTTTATCGGTTTTAAGGGACCTTCAGTACTGAAAGTCCATTGCTACTCTAGGGAAACCCTATCATTAGCATCAGGTGCCCTTCAAAGCTTTGAGAGGGTCATTTTCTCAGTATTATGAGAATACATAATAGAGATGATACCATGTTGAGTCTTCACTGTGGTAGTATCGAGGGTCCCTTCTTAATTATAGGGAGCCATGTATTAGTCATTGCTATTTATTCCACAGTAGGCCTACTTTGCCTCTAAATAACTGATTGGCTTAGATGTACACTGTATTGTATATACAATATACACATTAAAACGAGATTCACAGATGCGATATCAATCAGTGCATGAGGCATGGTTTAGAATATATTCCATAATTATGCTATGGTCGAAAAACAGGCATAAAAAGTGCCCCGCCCATTTCATCGTCTTCCACCGTTCCTACATGTAGGTCCCTATGCAAGGAACTCCAGGTTTTTTAACTAATGCACACTTTTCAGTGTTTGGGTTTGTAGATCTCTATTCAATCCGTATTCAAATAAAATACTGAGCAAGAAACCCATTGGGTGTGGTACAGGGAGAATATAGGTAATACGTTTGATAAGTATGAATTGAATTAGCCAATACCACTTACCCTCATCTTTTGTTGCTCGAAGTGAACATGGCGATCAGACAACTTGTTTGCAGCTACCAGTCCCTCCTTCTTCTGGATGTCATTCAGACGGGTAATATGAGACCACCTCGCTGTTCCAACGGTGGGGATCACGATGCCATTCACTGATGCGAAGATGTTCCTCACTAGTTTCATGCTGTGGCATGCGTCAATGAAGCAGTATATCTTCTCGTCGTTTGGACCCACAAAGAAGGACTGAAAACGGCCGGCCGTCGTAGAGCAGCCAAGTTTTCGAATCATGGCCAAATTGGTAGGGTGACCATCCAATGTCAAAGCACGGACGTTAATTCCAATATCTGCCAACGCTGATATAGCATGCAGGACCAACTGTGATTGCAAAGTTCCACTCATGCTGCGAATGAGAAAATAGGCGATTGCTTGCTTCCAATGGCCACGAAGTCCAACAATCATGAAGACAAGTGCTTCCGTTGCTAATTTAATTCTGTGATTTACATAGACATTTGCTGGACCACAACGTTGACGAAACAGACGCAAAGTGTCAATCAGCATGAAGCAATTAATCAGAATAAGACGCTATGAACGCTGAAAATTAATGAGACAAGAACATTTCCATCAATTATGCTCTATTCTTCGTCAGTTAACAATTTCTTATGATCAAATTATGGTCAGCTATGACGTTGAGAACTTGTTTGGGTCCATACCGGCACAGGAGGCGGTCAGTTTGACGGTGAATTTACTTCGGAACGATTCAAGTCTCGCTATGTGTACATCGTTATCCGTGGATTCTATTGCCCAATTGTTATTTCTGTGCACCGATTCCTATTTTCTTTGCCTGGATAAATGGTTTCGAACTTCGTCTTGTTCAAAGGGCTCACCACTCTCCCCGATTCTCTGTGAGATCTTTATGCAGAACTTTGAGAACAAAGCGATTGCCAGTTTCCCTGAACAGCTTCATCTATATTGTCGATACGTGGATGATACCTTGGTAATATTGAAAAGTGGACAGGAAAACTTATTCTTTGATCATCTGAATGGTGTACATCCGTCTATCAAATTCACTATTGAAATAGAAAAAAATGGAGCGATCCTTGTTTTAGACGTTAATATTGTGAGATGTGGACAAAATTTACGAACAGGTATATCTATCGTAAGCCAACGACTGCAAACGCTTAACTCAGATTTGATTCATATCATCCATCCCACGTCAAATCTGGAATAGTGAAATTAGATTTGTGATGGTGAATATTACGAAAAGGAAATTCGTTACCATCAAAAAGTATTTACATCTAACGGATATACATCAAATTATGTGAGAAATACTGTGCAAAAAATCGAAAATAATGCATCTCCACCTCAAATGGACAATAGCAACAGCTGTGATCTCACGTGTGTTTTTCTGCCTTATTTTAGAGGAGTCAGTGAGAAACTTGCCCGCATATGCCGCTCATTCAATTTGAAAACTATATTCAAACCAGCTCGAAGTCTGAGAAACATACTCACTAGAGTCAAAACTAAGGATGACGACAAGAGTAATGTACTGTATCGTGTCGACTGCAGTGATTGTCATCAGTATTACATTGGTGAAACTGGCAGCCGCTTGAGCACTTGATCAAAGGAGCACTAGAATAACGTGAGGAAGATAAACTTTAGATCAGCCGCATCAGAACATGTGCACAAGAAACAGCATCAACCAGTCTTTCCAGGAAAAATAATCGGAACTGAGATTAATGCATATTCAAGTAAGATCAAAGAAGCATTGTATATCCGTGGGAAACAGGAGTGTGTGCACAATCGTGACAGTGGTGCAGAGATCAATAACATTTGGAATCCTCTCATTCATGATTGTCTAAATCAATTTAGTCTTAGTTCTCGTCACAAGTAAATGCTGATGTATTTGTATATACTGAACATTACTTAAAGGATTCTTTTGCATTTGACTTTATTGTAGATTTCTCTTTATTTCATGATCATTTTCTTATTCACCCACATTTCTTGCCGCATTAATTTTCAGCGTTCATAGCGTCTTATTCTGATTAATTGCTTCATGTTGATTGACACTTTGCGTCTGTTTCGTCATCGTTGTGGTCCAGCAAATGTCTATGTAAATAGTTATCAACCGAGCTGAAGGCACATCCAGATATTTCTTTATTTTCATCACATGATTAAGATGTGCCGAGAGCCATCGAAAGCTCGTGTATTTTACCGTGCTGCGGAGTGTGAATTAAATAGATGAAGAAATCCGAAATAATGACTTCTCAATCATTGAACTCATCTGGAAAAATATTCAGCATATTAAGATATGTATCATTTTATTTTTTATAGTGAAAATATACAATTTTTAGTGATATATACGTAGACCTGCACCTCAAGTAGATATAGTCATACGAATTTTTCGATTACACTGCTACCATGGTGCTTTTGCTGCTCTTAGCAATGAAATCAAAATTAGATTGCATGCAACATCGATATATTCCAAATCATGGAAGACCGAAGAAAGCAGCCTAGTCATATATAGCTTCATGTATATCAAAAGTTAGGTTGGGCCTATGGCCTATACATTAGACACTCGAATCACAAATATGCCTACAATATGCAATTGGTTAGGACAACAGTATCTAAAGTACGAAAAAAGGCTAAAAATATTTGGATTGCAGCCTGGACTTCAAAAACATCAAGACAGTGATATTAATGAGTTGTTTGACAATTTGTGTAATAGACAGACTGACAGACAATAGGCTGTTGTTTTCGCTACATGAATCAACCAGTGCAGAAATACATGGATAGAATAAACGAAGGAGACTAAATTTGCTTCAATACAAAATGCGAAGAATCTATGATTAGAAAATATAATGGAACAAAAATCTTTTATGATATCATTTTATATCATTTTCAAAAATAAAATGATATCATTTTATCATTGCCTATCTTTGAAGATAACTAAATAACTGAGACATCATAATCAGAGGGTCGCATGAACATGCCGATCCTCGACACCATAAAGCCCTGTCTTGCCATATTTTCACCGCTGCCGATGAAGTTCGCACATTTTAGCTCCTAGACGAGAGCAACACCGATTCTCAGACTTTCCGCAGATAAAAGTCCGGCAGCTAGAGCGAGTTTCAGGTGGGAGCGAGGCCGAATGTGAGAGCTTCATAAGAGTGTGTACACCCCACAGAAAAATATTGTTTTACTCTTTCAGTTTGCTAGAATTGAAGACTAATTCAAAACGAAGGCACATGCTGGAACTTAGTAAGTGGGTAAAAAGGAATTCCAAATTCCTTACAGAGATACGAAAAAAGTCGTTCGTCGCTTGTGGTTTGCTGTGAATTCCATCAAGTGCTTCAATTGCCACGATTCCTTCAGATTCGAAGAATTCAGATAATTGCGCACAAGTTTTCTCTATAATACTGGTCCTTCCGATCATTATCAAAGAAAATAGCAGGCGCACGAAAATTGGTTCACCTGATTATTTCAGCATTCCTCACTGCATACACTGAATGCAGTCAGCGATGTGTGTTTTGTGTGTCCGAAGAGATATCACAACACGCACGCCCCTCACTCACTTGGTCTGGTGTCCAAAAACCGACTGACGAATTGATCCGACACGTCGCGTCATTCACCATCGATTTGCAATGCAGCCATCGTTATAGACAAGCCCATCCCGTGTCGATCAACATGAACAATTCACGAGACACACTGTTAACTCAATAAAGTAAGAACTCATGAGTTCCTCAATGGACTATCTTGCAAAGCAACGGAGTAACGGAACTCGTTTAGAGTAACGGAGTTTACCCATTCCGAAACATTTTTTAAGTCCGTTACTCCGCTACAACAGAAAGTAGTTCCGTTACGTAACGGAGTTACGGACTGTAACGTGCTGTGCCCAACACTGGAAACAACATTGAGATCTTTCCCAGAAATTTGTGTGATGATTTTGAACATGTTTTTACACGAAACTTTACGTTTCCAAGAAGTCGTAGCCTATATCTATCTCGCGTTCTTACTAATTTGTAATTTGAATGACAAGCTTTCTTGTCTTCCTTGTTATCTACATAAAACGCAACACTGTATATTGTGGAATACATTTTCATCAAGAAAGTTTCGTGCTTTGACAGTGAAATTGATCACCGCGTCCTTGCCACTGTAGTTGCATCATTTTGAATTTTCATCAAAATATAGACAATGAGAGACCTCAAGTTTCGTCCGTGGAAATTCGGTTCCGGGAACCGTGACGATTAAAGAGACTAGATCAAACAAGGCGAAATCTTATTTTTTATAAGAAATCGACCAATCATGCAATAAAGTATTTTAATCTCGAGGCCATTTTATGGCTTTGTTTTCATGCAGGTCTTAAATGAGTTGCATCCCTTTTAAGCGTGCATTATCAAGCATTCACAGGTTGCATCTACCCGTTCACATACGCTCTACTTAAACTTATAAAACCTTACTCACAGTATCACACAGCTCTACTTAAACTTATAAAAACTTACTCACAGTATCACACAGCTCTACTTAAACTTATGCACAAACTGCATTCTGCATGACACCCACAATCTCTAGCTAACAATAATTAACCTACTCCAGTAAGTCAGCTCGTCTTCATAATTAAGTGAATTATATTTGAGTGATCAGCTTAATATTGAAGGCTTCACAGAGTCGAGTCCGTGTCTAAAATTTGCATTTTCTCACCGCATTGAAATGGTTCTCGTTTGACGAATTGCATGTACATGTACTAGCAGATATATTGAAGTGAAGCAGAATTGGATGCAATGAAAATTGAGAGATGCCCTGAGTCAATGTGCCCAAAACCATCTTCAATCTTTTAAACTTTTGATTTAACTATGAAATGTGCTCAAAATGTCACAATTACTTTACCAAACCTGACCTCGACCCTACCCTCATCTGATTCAGGATCTGTTCGGATTGGGTTCGGGCTTGGGTCCCGACTGTGCACCTCTAATAATTTATACAATATGGACTTTTTATAGAATTTTGTAATATTGGGCAATAAATATCGTAGAAGATGAGGAAATTGCAGGGCCTCACGGAGCTACAAGGCTACAATACAGTATAAGAGGAAATATATGCCATAACATAGATAACTTGAACATCTAACGAAATGTAGCAGATTCATTTCTATGACAGTAGAAGAACGTAATGCATATTCAATTAAAAAATAGTGGAAGAGTCGAATAGTCGCCATTTCAGGAGTCTCATGATCGTAGGATGCTGATATTATACATGGAATTTACCAGAGGACGAAGCATGTGAGTAGTAAGCAAACCTCTACAATAAACACAGCGCCCCCCCCCCTCGGGAGAGAGTCTTGGTCGTCCGTCCAGGTTGACTTGGGCGGCCGACCAGGTTGGTAGATGTTGTAAAACGACAGAGTTAACGGCGAATTAGGGATGTTTTGGCCTATAGCGTCTAAACGGCTGCTCCAATGGCAGATCTGAGACCAGATTTGGAATCAGCGTCAAATTCTGCATCAGTAGGGTGATTACCAGCTCAATCGGCGAGAAAATTTTTCAACATTTTTCGTAAAAACGACAGAGTTAGCGGTGAATTTGGGATGGTTTTGGGCTGTAGAGCCAAAACGAAGCATCGGATGGGAAAACGGAGGCCAGATTCGGAATCTACGTGAAATTTTGGGTTAGGAAGGTTGTTTCCAGCGAAATCGGAGAGAAAAAATTTTTGGGACGTCCCCCCCTCGGCAGCGTTGCTTCCAACTTTGGTTCTAGAGATCGTAGAAAGTCGTGCAATAGCTAGTTTGAAAGGTAGGAGTAAGACAAATTCAGTGAAAGAAACGGCTTGTTCATATCTGTCTTCATTTAGATGTGAGACGGCATTTAAAATTTGGGAAATTGACGAAAAACGACAGAGTTAGAATTTTCCAAAAAACAGCTCCAGCGGGCGAACAAAGGCTCGGATTGGTAAACGGAGGCCAGATTTGGAATCAGCTTGATGTTATTGTCCAACGAGGATCATCATCCAATGAGAATCATGCATTTCTCTATACATAATGACACTTTAGAGTGACAATCATTCTATTTTTGAATCGTATAAGTGACGGACGCACGTTCTCTCAGCTCATCTATCCTACTTTTCAACTAGAATGGTAAGTCGGAAAACTTCCCTCCACCTCTTTTCTTGAGTGTTTACCTAATCGCATCTTTCCGCTTTCAGGCTTCTACATCACTTACCAGACTAGATGCTGATGTCTAGACGGTGCAAGGTTCGCTACAATCAGACCATCTACAGTTGAGACCGGTGGAGGAAACAACACAGGTACATAATCCTACACCCCTACAGCCTGAATTTAGACAAGGCATACGCTATTTTGATCATGCTATAGCACTGGAAACGGGAATGATCCCTTCCACAGACGTGAGTGTGAAGAGGAATCAGTATGGAGACTACGTCATCATTCCTGTAGCTCGATACATACGTCGCCAGCTTGACATTATTGAAGAATTTGTGACACTAAATATGGATATCCCTACTCCCCTTGACGAAGTGTGGAGAGCGAGAGATGACAAGGATTCACCATATAAAAAGATATGGGAAGGTGAACGACTTTCTCTACCACTATCGCATTGGTGTTCTTACCATCGAAATGATGGAGAACAAATAACACCCATCAGGTGTGAAGAGCTCGCAGAAGGCACTTGGAATATTCGTTTCACAATAAGCGGACTATATTATGGTTATCATAAGGATAATAACTTGGCCTCTATAGCAATGCATACTCAATCCATCCTATATATACCGAAGCAGCCAGATGTTAATTACATTATTGATCAAATCCTCAACGAGAGCGGTGGGAAGCACAAGTCAGAGAAGAATGTTGCCGGAAAAAGCAAATCAAAGAAGGAGAATCGCTGATCCTTTCCTATCTCTACCTTGTGACAATTCGCTTATGTGCTTTGAGTGTCGTAGATGTGGTCTTATCAGATACATTTTACTTCTTCGCTGTCATCATGTTATTTGTGTATTTTGTCGTGAACAGCATCGTTGCACTTCTTCATATTGTAATATGTTATAGGATTTTTCATCCGATGAGTAAAACTATGTAATTTACTTTTTAGTCATCCACCATCATTTTTATTGATTGTGAGGGCGAACCTGTACAGGAGCTCAGTGCTATTGCCATGGACAATTGCTCATATCAGATTGTTAGTGTTTATCATCATCATGCCAAGTGTGATCCCAAAGCTGATGGATGGGCAAGAAAACATATTCATGGACTTAATCAACAATATTTACAAGACTTTGGCCTTCCTAGTGAAAGTGCTCTTCTTATTGACTTTAAAAGATGGCTAGCAGCCTTCAATGTTGTACGTATCTTTTGTAATGATCCCTCCAAGGAGAGAAAGCTTTTTCCTAATCTAGTCATTAATGATATTCTACTTCCACCTTGGGATAGTAGAGTTAATCAACACTATCATGAAGTTACGAAACGTTTCAAGGAACTGAGTGTTCCCATTTCAAATGTTCATTGTAGTAGTTACATTCATAATCAATGTTCTTTTCCTCCTTACCTCAACACTGCTAAAGTAAGGTTTGGTTTTCATTGCTCTCTTTATGATAGTTACCAACTGTATCTATTATATTTGTTTCAAACCCAAAATTTGGAATGCATGCTTGAAGAAGTCATTTAATTAAAGCTTTATGTAAAGACTTGCTGTTTTTCATGCGATTGGAGGGATAGATGCAGATGACAATGTGTTTCTCAAATGATTGTGGAACATTGCGTTTTCATAGGCAAAGTTTAAAAGGGACTATTCAAGATTATGTGATAACATTTCATTAAGATGAGATTAATATCAAATCAGTTATTGTTGATACTTGCACACTACTTTTGAAGTTAATGGGTACAATTTCTGATGAAATTGTGATGGTGCGATTAGTTGCGAAAATTCATTTCAGTCATTTTGGGAAAGAAGAGGTAGAAGATCGTTTCTTCCATTTTGCTTCCTATTCAATGGAAATTGTAGATAATCCTGAAAAATTTTGTGAAAGACATATGGGAAAAATTGCTCAACGTCTTGATGCATATAACCATCATGGTAGCAGTCTAGTGATTGAAGCAATTTCACATATTCATGTTCAACTTTCTATAAAAGAAACTTAAAGATGCAATGGTACTTGATCGTAGCACAATTGGTTTTCGAGTTATGTCTACTTACTCTCGAAGTATATTCCTTCCGTACATGCGTCTATTATTTAGAAAAGGCTAGCAAGTTCATGTCGTCAAAAAGGCTTGTTAGTAAGAATGAAAATATGTGTGATGTATGTAAGCGAAAGGATGGAAGTGAAAAACGCATCTTTAAGAGATGCAAGCATACTTTCTGCCAGCGCTGTTTTATACGCTGCTGTATTCAATTCTGTCAATCTAGCCACTGTGATATAGCTCATTTTGAGTGTCACTTCTCCCATAAAAGTTAGTACCTATGCAAACATGGAAAACTCAAGTTGTGACAATGGTAAAGAGAAAAATGGCGAGACGTAAAAGTCGAAGGTCTTCAAAATTTTCTGCAGCCATTCGAGCTCTTCAACGAATGAAAGGAAATCATCGATATAATGCTATACGACATGCTAATGATAAATTTATTCGAGAAATTGTTTCTCATGTGAGATGTTTGAGGACAAAGAAATTATCACCACAACAACGAAAGTTACTTAAGCGACATACTACAAAATTGCAATTCATCTCCAATCCTGAAGTTACCCTTAAAAGAAAGAGGAAAACTCTAACGCAAAAGGGTGGTTTCCTTTCAGCAATACTTCCGATGTTAGCTCCTGTAGTGGGCAACGTATTGGGTAATATCTTTGGCTTTAAGCGTTAATTATGCAAATGTTGAGTCTCAACGTATTAAAATGGATTTCAGACTTCAATGTGATAAAGTTCTGACTGTGTCAGGTGCATTCCATGCAGGTAAAACTGTTTTTACTCTGAATTTGCTAGACAAAAGAAAAGAATTGTTTAGGGAACCTATCAATCGAGTTATTTGGTGTTATGGCATTTATCAGATGTCACTCTTTCAGGAATTGCAACGTCGCAACTTTATTCGAAATAAAGGAATTATTCGAGCTGATAAGATAGAGTCCAACGATGTCGTTGTATTGGATGATCTATTGAAGGAAAGCAAGAATTCTAAAGACGTTACAGATATGTTCACTCGCGTAGCACATCACAAAAGGTGCTTTATAATCTATGTCACTCAAAATTTGTTTCCTGATGGGAAAGAAGCCCGCACACGAAACCTGAATACGCACTATTACGCTATCTTTAAGAATCCACGAGATAGAAGTCAATTTGAAATTTTAGCGCGACAAGTTTCGACAAGAGGTTCAAAAGCCTTAATTGAAATTTTTCAAGCAGCAGCTGAAAAACCGCAGGTTACTTAGTTGCTGATTTTACACAAGAGTGTCCGGAAGAATTTAGATTTCGAAGTGATATTTTGAAAAAGCCTATGATTATCTACAAACTATGAGCTCCTATTCTCGCATGATTGTTATTCCTCAGGATGAATATGTGCAATTGACTGCTTTACAGCAAGTAAAGCAACCTCTAGCAAATCAAATTTATAAGAAAGAACTGGATTATCAGGAAAATGCACATATTAAAGATCCATATCGCGCAGTTTTGTTACAATCAGAAACTGTTGAAGAATTGAAAAGTTTGGAGAATAAGATGCGTGACTCTGTTTCGACTGCTACACCTTTAGCATCTCGTGCACATGCAATAGCTGTTTTCAACAGCATTGAAACATATCTCAATGTGAATGATAGAGGTGAAATCATTACAGATGATGATAAAATTATTAGCGCTTCGCGTTATGAAGACTTGATTCAGTATGCAACGCGTAGAAAACGTCGACAAGGTTATGTCCAACATGGTTGGCCATATTTTCTTCAACTGTTGAAAAAGCATAATGTTCCAAAACTTGCATTGAATAATGAAACATTGAAAGAACTTGATTCTACTTCAGAAGTTGGTGCTACTTCAAATGTTAATTCTGTTCCTAAAATTGGGAGTGTTACAATGCCAAGAAATTGGTTTAAGAGTTCACCTTCTACATCTCCTTCCACACTTACTAAGAAAACAAGAGGAAGAGAACGACGTAGATCTACACCCTCTAGGCAAACAAGAGAAAGAGATAGAAGTAGAAGATCTCCACCAAAGAAATATATGTTCTCAGACTATTAATATGAAGCAGATGTGTTGCATGCCATGTAATGAACCGCCGGAGGTGCATGTTGATGTAACATGTACTTGCTGTGCCAGCTCTTGCAGTGAGACTCCTAGGCAATGTGAACATGAACGTAAATCTGCTAAATCTTGTGGCTGTTGTAAGTGTAAAACGACAAGAAAGCAAAAACATGAGAAGAAGGAAGAAGAGTCAGTCGTCATCACATGAACTTTTAAAGTCAATATACTATGATGTAAAACGTCCGGCAGGATTTGCATCTATAAAGAAATTGTCAAAAGCGAGTGGTCTTCCACAATCACAAGTTAAACAATGGTTAAAGGGTCAGGCTACCTATACACTCCACAAACAGGCGAAGAAGAAATACCGTACCCGTCATTGTATTACTCATGACATTGATGAACAGTGGCAGGCAGATTTGCGTGACGTTGCCTCTATTTCAAAACATAACTCGGGAAATAATTTTATTTTGACAGTAATTGATATTTTCTCGCGATATGCGTAGGCTCAACCATCAAAAACTAAAGAAGTTAAACGAGTAGTAAAGGCATTTCAGTCAATTTTCCAAGAGGTGCCATTCCAAAGAGAATTCAGAGTGATCAAGGAAAAGAGTTCAGAAATCAGCATGTGGGAAGATTGTTTAAGAGATCTGACATTGAGTTGTTTAGTGTAAAGAGTGCCTATAAGGCTGCATTAGTTGACCGTTTTAACCGCACATTGAAAAATCGCTTGTGGCGACATTTTACTGCCAACTTAACACAAAATAGGACAAAGGTTCTACAAGATACGGTACATGCCTACAAACACTCTGTACATCGCTCTATTGGACTCAGACCAGAAGATGTGAATGCTGACAATGTAGATGAAGTGCGTAAAACATTCCAGCAAAAGCGTAATAATGCAAAAAGTGATGTAAAAATAGGCGATAAAGTTCGCATATCAAAAGTGAAGAGTGTTTTTCCCAAAGGTTATCTCCCGAATTGGACAGAAGAAATTTTTACAGTTTCAAACATCAATAAAAAAGACTCTCCCACAACGTACAAGTTAAAAGATTACGATAATGAAGAAATAGATGGCAGCTTTTACCGTGATGAGATTGAGGAAGTCACTGAAAGTGAAGCATATTTAGCAGAGAAAATCATCCGTTGCAAATAACGTCAAGGCGAAGAATGGTGTCTTGCTGAATGGCTCGGCTATCCTTCAAGTATGAACTCTTGGATGCGTCGTGCAGACATTTTTCATCAAAGTGATTGCAAGTGATTTATGCAAAACTATAACTTGCGAGTTCAAGATTTAAGTATTGAATCCGACTGCATCGTTTTATTCACGGCCCTCCTATGTAAGTGGCGCGGGTACAATTTGCAGTGGTGCTCGCCGTCAACGTCGAGGTAGTATATTTGGTGCGCTGAAATCTGTTGTATCTCCTCTCTTATCTACTGTCGGAAAAACTTTAAAACGATCTGTTTTAAGTAATGCTGTTGGCTTTGCTGGTGATGTTGTCAATGATATTGCCAGTGGAAAAAATATAAAGAGTACTTTACTAAATCGTGGGAAGGAATTCGGTTTAAGAACATTACAGGAATCCTTAACTCGTAATCGACAAAAGAATGCACTTAAACGAATGAATGTTAGAAGAAAAAGAAAACAGCGCGGAGCTGGTAAGAGGCGAACTTCACGCAAATCTAAGAAAAGGCATTCAGGCAAACGCCGTGCGCTCTCTAATCCTTCATCGCGTGTTAAACGACGACGCTGTCATAACTTCTAATCATGGAATCATGGAGTGTAAAACTTCAAATTTTTGTTTGTTTGATCAACAAGCGATACAAACAGATATTCTTGGTTCAAGTATTGTAGATTATCATCCTCGAACTGCTGAGAATACTGGCCCAATTGAATTTGTCATTCCTGGCGCTAGTGATGACTAAATTGATTTAAGTTATGCGATGGTTGATGTGCGGTTCAGAATTCAGCAAGCAGATGGTACTAACATCGATGATGCACATAAAGTTGGTCTGAACAATTTACCGCTGGCAACACTATTTCGTGATGTTTCTCTAACTATTGGAGAGCAACAGGTAGAAAGAAGGTGGACAAAGCGATTATCCCTATAAAGCATATTTCAATGCCCTATCACAGTTTCATCCGTCAGCACAAAAGAGTCATATGGAAGCAATGGGATGGTATAGAGATGAAGCAACACAATTTGATAGTGAGACAAACACTGGTTTTGTAAAGCGATCTGCTTTGATTAAAGATAGTAAAGTATGTCAGCTATATGGTCCACTAAATCTTGACTTCTTCAGACAGTCAAAGTTTTTACTCTGTAATACCAGCATGCGAGTCAAACTTACATTGAACAAGCCTGAATTTTTGTTGAATGCATATGCTAAAGTTGTCAATTTTAAAATCCATGTGGAAGATCTTACGCTATACATTCGTCGAGTGGTAGCTAATCCAAGTGTGATTAGAGGACATGCTGAGGGTCTTAACCGTAGCAATGCTATTTATCCCATTCAACATACAAAGCCTCTCACATTTACTATTCCTAAAGATCAAAAGAGTTTTATGAAAGATGGTTTATTTCCATCAGAAGCACCAAAACTCCTAATGGTAGCAATGGTTGAAAATGATGCATTCAATGGCAATATCAAGAAGAATCCTTTCAACTTCAAACACAACAGTTTGAGCGAAATTGCTTTACGTGTAAATGGTGTCAGTCATCCTGGACCGCCCTATAGACCAAACTTCTCTTCTTATCAATTTTTGCACAGCTATGTTGACTACATGAATGTCTTTGGTTTTTACAACACAGACGACACCAACGGGCTTACAATGAAAGAGTTTAAGAATGGCTATGCTAATTATGCATTTGATTTGACTGCCGACAGTGATATTAGTGCACCTTATCGTCAAGCTAACGTTCCTCATAATATTCGCTTGGATCTGGAGTTTAAAACAACGCTAGCTGCGACGATCAATGTATTGATTTATGCAGTTTTTGATTTAAATATTAAAATAACTAAGCATCGTGACGTGATTCTTCACTATAATCGTTAATGAGTTGGTTGAATGCTGACGATATTAAAGCTAAAGTACAGCGTAATGCAGACAAAGCTACGTTGAAAGCTTTTGATAATGTCTATTCGCTAGATACCTTACCAACTACAGTAAAACAGTATCCCATCTTTATTGCATTGAACACTCAGTCAAAGAATTTAGAAGGTGAACATTGGAAAGCTATCTTTATTGGAAAAGACGGACGCGGTGAACTATTTGACTCTCTTGCTCAACCTCCAAATATACCAACACAGCAGTGGTTGAGAAAACATACTTGTCAATATCAACGAAATGAGCGCATACTACAACATCCACTTTCATCAACTTGTGGTGCTTTCGTATTGTACTTCATCTTAAAACGTTTGCATGTACGTCGATTCAAATCTGTTATTCAAAAGTTTTCATGTAACCCATCTTCTAATGAAAAAATGATTTGTAAGTTTTATAATGATTTGAAATAAAACATCATCATATTGGAACAAAAATCGTCTTTATTTCACAATCCGCTGGGTATGTACATATTCGATTAAACGGTCTAGGATTGTATCTGCTTGCACTTCTGATTTCAGTCCAGTAATGATAACTTTACTGTTGTGAAAGATTGCAATATGTACAGGATTCCAACAATTAATGAGAGCTGCAGGAAAAAGTTCTGGCTCATAACACAAATTGTAGCTGCTGCTATGAATCTTCGAAAACGATACATTTTCACTCAATTGAGTTGAGATCACCATATTGTTCACAGTCAGATTCGACATCACACACTTCTCCCTCTTCCATATCCGGCGTAGTAGCTTCTGCAGTTCTAAGCGCATTAACCGCGCCAATGAATGAGAAAGGGCGCCGAGAATTTGTACCGTCCCATATGGAAAGAGTTGAAGGTTCCGTATATTGCTCATCTTTACCACTAACATTTGCGGTCGACCCGGATAATACTTGCTGTTTGGAAATTGTTGATGTAATGTTGCGAGATCGATTTTGGTATAGAGTCTGATGCGGCGGAGAATGCTGACGATGTTGTAACGATGACGTCTCATGATGAAGAAATGAGTAAATATAGCGATGTATTTTCCTTTTATACTTTTCCCAAATACCTTGATGAAATGTAAAGCAGATAGAAAGTTGGGAATGATGGATTTGTATTCGTTGCTTTTTTAGTCGCAACCATATGCGATTTCCTATGCGTGAATGTCTTTTCATATAGAAGTATTTCAAGTCCTTCATGATATGACTTAGGCATTAAAAATGTCGATATGATAAAGCAAATTCTCTTCTCATATTTCCAGTATAGTCGTTGAAATAAACGTTTTGATCATAATCAATCTCAACATGTTGTAGGGAATCTAATTTCCAACTCTTTATGATGGAGCGTAACATTGTGTTGAAGGTGGTGTCTGATTAAGATTTGCATAGCAAAGCGATGAACTCTCGACGAATAAATGACATAATGGAGCGATGTATCCATCTTTTATATTTTTCCCAATTGTATTTGCGAAATGAAAAATAGACTGAGGAATCAGATTGACAGATTTGAATTTCACTTTGTAATGTTGAAGCCAAACTTGATTACCCAAAGAGATGAATTTTAGCGTTTCAAAATATTCCAAATCCCTCATGATGTCATTAAGATTAAAAAATTGTCGCCATGTTAATGTAATTCCTCTCGATGTATTTCCATGAGAATTTTTGAAATGAACGTTTCCATTGCGATCAACTTTGATGTATTGTTGAGAATCCAAAATCCAAGTCTTCATGATGTTATGCAAATTGGTAATATATAGATCACCAGAATATGAAAATGTCATTTTACCATATTTTGCTTAGCAATGCAGCAACAAATGGATTTGCTAGTAATCCAGCCGCTATTTTTTCTACTCCCATTGATAATGTACAACAGCTGAATGGAGAGTTGGAAGTAGGGGTCACACAACTTGTTCACAGTAGCTGTGTCTATACTTTTGATCATGAGGTGATGACTATTAATATGAGACGCACAGCTGCTTACCAATGTGAAAACAGCTACCGAGTATACATTCCACAATGGCCGAAGAAAGATCTTCTATCACGTCAGAAATTCTTTTATGATTTCCTGAATAAAGCGTGTAAACATATTGTACAATTTACTCCGCACAATGATGATCATAATTATGTACATCATGTAGTTGAGAAAAATTGGATTGTTGGTTTAAGTCCGAGTTTAAGAAATAATTTAGGTTACCTCGCTAGCGCCTTAACAAGCTATGACTATTATAGCGTTAATTACCACCCAAGTGGTCATAAACAGTTAATATATCGAGAGGTAGCTTATTATAAAGATCTTATTCCAAGAAATGAGAAGACGTTGGTGAAGAAGATTGTGATTAAGCCAAGAAGGACAAACATGACTCCTGAAACATTATTGAAGAAATTTAATTATCTCCTTCGAGTTGATGGTAAACAAGTGGCAACATTGACTTATATCAAATCATCTAATCATATTGCAATAAGTAAATGAAATGATGATGATCTAGTATTAGTTTGTTCAAAAGATTTTCATCAGTTCTTACGACATTGTTCTGCAGCTGTTCATGGAAAATTTGATATGCAACATTTGCCATGTGAAAGGTCAAATCAATTTGATACAGGATGGACCGTATCTTTATACAGAAAGCGTATAGAGCCTTTAGGTGGTATCTTACATGAAACAAGAGTGTTGATGCCTCGCATTATTACTTCAGTTAAATTGGTTGTAGATTATTTAAATGAAGTGATTAATGAGCAACATATTTCATTTTCTAAAAAAGAAGGTGCTTTGTCTCTCACTGCAAGTGGAAAAGGTATTGAACTAATTATGGATAAAACTCTAATGGGCATTTTGGGTTTTGATCAAAATATCTTTAAAAGTGGTACTGTAACCAAAGCTAGCGCAGACATGTCGCTATCGCGTCGTATTAACTATTTTCAGATATATTCCAATATTGTTGAAGATGTACGTGTGGGAGATGTTGAAGCTCCATTGCTAGCAATGATACCATACCAGCCAAAAAGCTGCAGTATTTTATGAGAGCATACTTTCAAGAAAGTGCATTATACAAAGCTGAAATCAAACTACATCCCGCAAATTGATATTGCAGTTTATGACGATGCTGGTGCGTTGATTCCTTTTCATAAAGATGCTGTAACAAGTATCACACTCCATTTCCGAATGAAGAGTTAATGCAAAAGTATGCTAATATATTTTTCCAATGTGATTAGCATGGAAAGTGAAAATAGAGATTCGTTTCTGATTTACTTACCCAGTAATGCTTCTATGAATAAATTTCCTAATAATAAACCATCAGACTTTCGAGTAGAATTAAATCGCTCACTACATCTAGAAGGTGAATGGGAAGTAGGTGTTTCCAGCATTTGCTATGATAGCAATATTCAGAATGTGAATGATTTGGAAGAAATGATATTGACTCCTCACACCCATGATGGAATAACGATGAATAATGCATTCTAGTTCCCATACAATTTAACGTCAGAGGGAAAGTGGAGCTATGAATGGATTCAGATAAAATCAGAATATTATGATCCATTTGGGAATGAGAAAATTATTAAGGCATTCAATAGTGGTAATACTTCCATCATGAAGAATAAGGATCAGAAAGTTTATGATTTTGCTATCTATCATTGGAGTGGGAGACAGTTCCTTTGCTTTCATTCTTTTACTGAGGTTGGATAATGAATTCTATCCTCATTTCGGTTTTGGTCATGGACTACATCTAACGTCAATTGCTACTGCAAATGTTAGAAAAGTTTATTCAAATCGAATCAACAAATTTTATTATAAATTTAAAATATTTGATGAAGATATTGTAGAATGTGAAGAACGCATCATTTTGAAAAAGCGTGGTGTTCAACCTTTATCACTTATTGAGTTAGTAAAACGATGGAATGAGACTGTGGGTAAGAAGTATGGAGAGAAAATTATGGCGGACAAAGATAAGTTGGTTATTCAGAAATATAATGACAAACGTACAGCTTATTTCTCTCCAACCTTGCGTCATTTTGTAAGACATCCAACACCTATTATTGGAAGCGGCTTGGTTTATGCTTCTCATGAATATCACACTAAAGCTGATTCAGTTAATGATGAATGGTGGGTGGACATCTATGGTGATCGCATCAAGAAAATTTACCAGTCTTATCAAGAATCCAAAGTTGCTATCAATATATTGCCGCGTCTATATCATACAGTTGAAAGCTTCATTCATGTTATAAATCCTTATATACAACAGAAGTTGAAGCATGTGATGAAAAGTAAATATGATGTAAAGACACACCACATTTCGTTTTCAATTGAAAATCAACGCGTTGTTCTGAAACTGGGTGATGACATTCAATGTCAATTGAGGAAAAAATTGAAAAAACTCTTTGGTTTTTCAATGCTACAAAATATGTTTATTGCTGCGCATACCATTGGTGTAGAAACACCAATGACACTTGATAAACATGAACAACACCCCTACATTCAAAGTGATTTGATTCTACTTATTTCTGTTGGCGAGGAAAAAGAACACATTTTACGTGATTTCATTCATGATAAGGATGCTTTATATGTAATAGTCGAGAAGATGTTTCAACCTTTTTTGTACCATCCTATTATCAAGCAAACTATAGCATCTATTTCTATCAAAATTACAAATGGTCTACATGAGTGCATCCATGTCAAAGATACTAAATCACTCGTAACTTTAGTGTTTCGGAAAACAAAGTGAAGTCATTGTAAAATTTTATTGAAATAAAAATATGTGTATGAAAAAGTCTTTTCACAGATATAGGGGGAATGGGCTGACTGTAGGCATATATTCACAAGGAAGTGCAATCTAAACCGATACATAAAACAACAATGAATGTCAACAAAGGCATCATCAAAATACTGATTTGAGACTGAATCTATTTACACATCTCCTGAATGTGGTAGTGTGAGTTTAATTCTTTTGGTTAGTGATATGTTTGTATCAGGATGTCCATGTGGAAGAGATATGTTATGTCCTATCCAACGCTTCTTATCTTCCCACGCTGAAAGTGCTCGCTTTCTAAATGTATGAGTTTTTACCTCATGCGTCTTTGATTCTAAGATAGTCATGTTGACAGACGTTACACACTTATTTTTAAAGACCTCTTTATAGACCCTATGTTTCATATTCACAACAATCGACTTAGACATGCCTTTTGCGCGCTTGATGCTGTCACTGGAGTCTTTTGGTTTCATAGAATACATTTTAGGACGAAGAAGAATCATTTCCTTAATTTCTTTTCCTGCCATTTCATCTTTGAAGCATCCTAATTTTGCTTTATTTTTAGTACAGTGTAGTGGGTGATCTGTAGGATTATTTGACGTATCAAAATAATATTCTAAAGATTTTCCTATTTCATTGAAGTTTAACTCTTTCTGAGCAGCGATACTTAAAAAGAAACTGTCTGTATCACCACCCAGCAACGCACGTCTTTAATTAGAGGACATGGTTTTAATATTCTATAGAAGAGTTGATACATTTCAAGATTGGAATAATCTAATTCAGCTTGTCCAATGTAGATGGGCTTGCACAACTCTACTTCTGATTTTATCATATTAACACCAACCAACTCATCATCTATAATATCTCTATCAATAAAGAGAGGTGATGCCTATATCTTTTGAAATTTATCATTATGATTCGCAAGTTTATAGTTTATACGTTTTCTAACATCCTCCATCGTCTTACCAAAAAGACTATTATTCTTATATTCATAAAAATCCTTTTCAAAATTATTTTGGGCTAGTGCACGTTTCTGGCTGTTACTATCAATATATGGTTTCAGAAAAGCTTTCTGTCTAAATTTGATAATGCGGTGAACTGTTTTTAAAATCATGCCCATTTCTAAATAAAATTTTAAGATGGAAAAGTGGACTAGATAATTTTCTTTATCAAATTGAGTAAGTAAAAGTTTGCGACAAGGCTTATACTTGGGCTGTCCACTCCCTTCTAAATCTTTATGAAATTGTTTCATAAAGTCCGACAACATATCTTCAGTCACTTCACCTGATTCGGGCGCAAGTAGAAAATCCACAGTTTTATTTTTAATACTATTTGGATAGATCAGATCTACCTCAAAATAATATCCCCAATCACCATCATCTGGAATAGCTAGTATGTTTGAAGGATTGGAGAAATGTTGAATTTCACCATCACCTAGCCAGCTAAACTCAGAGTGAGGTAGAGGTTTGGATAGTGAACTACCATATAAATTATTCTGGCCATAGTACTTTAGATGAATCTGATCATCATCTACTATTTTTGATTTTATTTGATGTCTATTTACAAATGTGAGACCACCGCGAATTCCTCGCTCAAATAAATTATACATCTCTGGATCTTGTAAAAAATGGATGTTCTCTTCAGTCATTTTAAAAGCAGACTGGAATGACATGGCTGGAAGACTGACAAAGTGGATTGGGTCTAATTTACCTTCTTCTAATGTCACTCGTCGAAACTCCTGAAATACATCAGCCAGCAAAAATACATCTAATTTTAGATAGGCGATCAAATAATCGCTAGACGTCTGACAGTTAAATTTTGTCCATGTAACTTGAGCATGATTGTAATCTTCTACCTTACATTCTATACCAGTCAAATCATTTTTAAATTTATCTATTGATGGAAGAGAAGTCTCACTAAGTTTAGAAATGTTGTCAAAGTATGCATATGGAAACACTCCTTTGCATGTGATGACTTCATCTGTCAAGTTAGGATATTGTTTCTTCAAATTTTGAGTTAGTGGAAGAGACTTAGGATTTTGAACGAGAGATGCTAGTGATGAAGTCATGAATTGATAGGAATCTAAACATTTTATATCAAAGTAGACTGTCTTATTTTCTTTAGTCTTATCAACTGGTACTTTTGCTGTCATGGACATAAATTTTTCCCTCGTTTGAGCTATAACATTCATCAACCACCCCTTCATTTTTCCTAACCCCCCTTTTATTATCTTATGGCTGTCATAGCCTTTGAAGTTATGAAAAATTACGGGTAGAGTGCGCCGTTTCATTCTTAGAGAAAAATTGCATCTTGAACACAGTGGGTTTCTAAATTTACCAGTGATGTGATCATGGTCACGCACTTTCTTAATTTTACCCTCATCAAACGTTTTATTACATTTTGAGCAGAATTTACAATTTTCAAATTTTACCTGATCATCTGCTGTCATTTTTAATGATCTGTGATAGAGTTCACTATCATATTTTTGTTGAAATTTACTAGCACTTTCCAGGAATTGAAAGATTTTGTGTATAAAATCCTCACCTTGCCAGACGTGCATTTTATTATTTTTATTTTGGAAATGATTATGCCATACCTCATAACAGGATATGGCTGCTGGCTTGTGGATGTTATCATCAATATAGCATTCGATGTCAGCATAGATGACACGAAGAGGATTTAATTCACTACCATTCTCTCTATATGAAAAGATTTTATCTTTGGGCATGCGTTCCATTTGCAATTTACCTCGGTTACACCATTCAAATGTGTTTGAAACTTATCTTTCGACCAGAAGGATCTCATACAACGGTCACATATGAAATGCTCCCTTTTGGATGTTAAGTGGGAATATAGTCGATGAATATTTGGAATACCGCAGTAATGCCATTGTTGACTGCTATCCTCATATACCAACAAGAGGTTGACAACACGATCATAAGTTGATGAACGTTTGCTGTAGCGTACACCTTTAAGTCCTTTTTGCCAGACGTGAACAACTATTTTAATTTCATTTAATTTTTCAAATTTCTCTATATCTTTCAATTTCATATCTTCACTATTGCAGTCATCAAATTTCAATTCATTCTCCCATTGATTATATTTGGTTTTACGGAAACGGTTGTTCTGTACATCATGATAGTGGAGAATGGATAAAACCGCATACTTAAAACAGTGCGATTCACAATCTATAGAAGTGACTGCTTTCTTATCTTTTAACGTTTTTGGAAGATTGAAGGAGCCTCGTCCACTGTAATTTTCTAACAGAGTAATTCTAAACATGGCAGATTCTACACCATCAAAAATCAGACCACTATCGCGCTCGTTAAATTTATCAATATTTGATTTTAGCCCTTGAATGTGAAAATTTAACCATACTTCTTTATCTACTACCTCTGTAGCAGGAGAGGAGGGTATGTGAAAATCAAACCTCTGCACTATTTCACCAGTATGATGATCAACTTAAACATATTTTACTTTAAGATAGATGAGCGCTTTTATTCTAAAGTTGTCTACATTTCTGAAGAGCGCATCTATAAATATTGAATTTTGATGAAACCACTCCGGAAAATCAGCAATGGTTTCTGAGGATTCCATATGGTAATTTCTCACTACATTATTGAGCGACACTTCAGTGAGACGGATAGAGGAGGTGCTGTTGCCACAACTATCATTTGTATGCGTGTGGTGAAGTCTATGTGAAGATAATTCAAAACGTGTTTCAAAAGATAGAGTGCAAAAGTCGCAAGTAAAGGAGAGATGTTGAATAGAATCATCCTCACCTCGGGAGATTGATGATGTCTTGGGTTGACATACACGTTGTCTGATGTGTCGGGCGAGATCACGCTTCCTTGTAAAGATGTGACCACAATCATCACATTCCCGCTCATTAGATTCCCGCGACTGACCGCTTGAGCTGGTACTAACATCACCTGAAAGAGAAATCATTCTATCATCTCTATTAAAGTTATAGTTTATTGTTGCAACCTACCTTCACTTAGCAGCTCTAAAGTTTCCTCGAGAAGGGAGCGTTTTGGTGATGAAGTAGATGGCTGAAATTGAGAAAGATGCTATTAGCCAAACGTTTGAGGGAGATGAGTAAATCTTCAACTTACCATTTCAACGAAAACAAGTTTAAGTATGATACTTCAATGTTAGAAAATTATATAGTTTATCAAAATAGAGACTTCACTTATTCTCAATACGTATCAAATATAGAATGAAAAATAAGTCTGTTTCCCCCTTTTATATACTCTCATACTCGGCATTCATTGGCTATTCATTTGATTGGCTACTTACTTGTACTTAAGCACTAAGAAATCAGTTTATAGCATACAATTTGAAGTGATGAATTCGCCAACAGCAACTCTCTCCGTGGACACATCAACTTGCCCTCCCGCTCCAAAGAAGGTGAAGTTGGAGAAGAAGAAAACAGTCGAGGATATTCCAAGCTTGGAGTATCCGTCTCTGACTGAGGAAGAGGAGATGGAAATGGTGTATGTGAGGTGGAAGTACCTACTATACAACAAGGAGGATGTGTCGAAGGAGGATGATGTCAGTCTTCTCCATGACATACGGAGATGGTACAGCCCATCGTCCCAACCAAGAAACGAAGTGGAATGGAAGTACGTCTTTGGTGTGCTGGCTGCAGCGGAGGAAAGACTGCGACAACTAAAATGTGACTGCAGTAACTGCGAATCGGTGTGGGACAATATCAGTACTGAAGAACTTCTAAGTTATTTGTAATTTCTGAATATATGTTTCATTTGTTATATCTGTCTGTTTTCACTTATTTCTGGGTAATGTAGTCATCAACATCATAGTGAAAATCTAATCATTTGACAGCTCAGTATAAATCATAGCAGCTGATGCTAGACACTATCATTTTTCCTAAATACTACCTCAATCACTGAGGGAAAATATCAAAAAGTAGTGACATGTGGTTCTAATAGAGGCAGTTTTTAAGAGAACTCATGATTCATGCTCAGATAACGTATGCAATGGAGAATTTAAAAAGTAACCTGCAGCAGATAGCTAAGACTCAACCGATTGGCGTTCAAACTGCTACGTTGAGCGAAGAGACCACAACGACCGTTGGAAAGTCGGATTAAGGTAAGTCTCAAGCCCTTGCCACACTCATCACTACGATATCGTCCGCTGTCTCAAGAGAGATCGCCCACCAACAGGAAGAATTATACCGAAGTTCTCCGTGCCATGCAACGTTAAAGTTGACTGATAGTAGATACAACTTTATGATTATATTTTTTATATTCGTGTGATAGATTCAGTCAGACCAAAGTCTGTCCAGGGCAAACCACGAGGAGATACTATCTCATTTTGCCCCATGTGGTCTCTTAAAGACCGATGGTTCGTTCTCGGATGCATGTCTAGATTTGGCCGATTCCGCTGAGAGAGACTTTTAATCTCTCTATGTCAGCGGCATCGACCTCCTCTACTTCCATCCGACTGTCAGAGGGCGGAATATATCTCCACTCTGTTGAATCGGCATCATCGGTAACCGATGAGCCGATTCGAGCAAGATTGTTATAGACTCGCTCTCGCTCCTCCATCTCTAGAAGCTCAATAAATAAATTTCTCGGTGTAAGCCGACGCTTGTCAGGAGAGCTGACTGTAGTCTTAGGTGTTTTCATGATGGAGCATAGAATGAAAATGAAAGAGAGGTAATGGTTTATATACCCCTCTGATACAAAGACATGACTCAGTCTTTCTAATTATGTGATAGATTCAGTCAGACCAAAGTCTGTCCAGGGCAAACCATGTGGAGGTAGTATCACTTTTTGCCCCATGGTGGCCTCTTAAAGGCCGTTGGTTCGTTCACGTTGCATCTGAAAAATAGAAAGAAAATAGATGAAATTATATTCAAGTGATAGAGATGATATTAACTTACCATAAATTAACTTTTAATTTTAATTTTAACTTTTTAACTTTTAATTATAAATTAACGGTTCGTTGAACCTTCGATGGTGGTGGGTGAGGTAGGTATTTGGCCGTCAGTTTCCTCTTCCAATGACCCAGCTCCTCTATTTCTCCATCATGCTTAATAGGGATGTGTAGGCAGCGCATCTCCGCCATCGCCCCATCGTAGCACTCGAATGTGGTGTCCAAGTCCTGACTTTCTATTATTATGCTATCAACAATTCTGCTGTTGACGAGGGGAAGATGGAGCGTTGTTATTTTCTCCTCTTTTTTCTGGCTCTCAGTCAGGTTAATCTTTAGTTGTTCCAGTTTCAACTTTGACGTCTCTTCCTGAGCTTTTAAAGATTTGATATAGGTCGCCTGCTCAGTAACGCGTTTTTCGCTGCTAAGCGCCCTTTGGCGGAAAGGTTCTAAATTCAGGACTTGAGTCTTCAGGGCCCGAATCTCGGCTACCTGACCCTTGAGGTGAAAATTCTCGTCCCTAAGAGCCACACATTCGTTTTTGTAACGAGCCAGTTCGTCCTTCAATTTGGTGAGTGCGTACTCCTGGCTCACTTTTGCGATCTGGGCATCCTTGTTCCAGCTCTCCGTTTGCTGCTTGATGCCCTTCTTTACTGGGGAAGACTGCTGCGCGATCGCTTTCTTTATAGGGGAAGACTGATTTGACGGTTTTCCTATGTCTTCCACTTTTCTATCAATGACGACCTCCTCAGAATCGGAATCGTCTGAGATTTCCGATCCACTTAGATGTTCTGTGGTCGGTGCAGTAGGAGTCAAGATGGTATCAATTGCATCTTCCAATTCTGCGTCTAGATCGACTGTTGTTTCGTTGAAGAAGGGTGCGATCACTTTTCCGATGTCTGATGTTGTATAATTACTAGCCTTCTTGATCGGACATTCGGCGTGAGCGGCGTAAAATGCCGTATGGTCCTTGCCTTTTAAAAATTTTAGGCAATGTGTGCAGCCGGAAATAACAGCTCTTTCCTCGTGAAAGTGAGGAGTATTTTTATATTTGTTAATGTGGCGTTTAAATTCGCCGCCTCTCTTAATCTCTCCACAAGAGCACTTCTTAAATAAAAACCTGGAATTTCCTCCCATTTTCTGTAAAGGACGGATGAAAAAGAATTACTACTTATACCAATTATAACTTCAACGAATGAATACATTGACAATCATTTTAAAAATCCAACTAATATGTCATTCAATACTTGAGAATAGACAAGCTAGGCTGATGAATCCGTTACAGGCATTACTCAGAGGGGATCTTATTCCGACTCCAAGGCCTCGGCCCTCAAATCCAACCTCCCGCGGACAGAGCGTGCGTCATATCACTGTGTTGGTATTCGGACCCCGATTTTGACATGAAAACCGGTGGAGTTATTTACATCAGGAAGCAAGTCTCGAGCCGAAGCTCGCCTCTGACAACTTTATAAAGGTCTTTATTGAAATCAGAAGGTTTGAAAACCCCGAACAATCACCAAAAAGAGCGAATTTAAATTTTTTGGCATTTAGCACAACTTATGAAATTTTATAAGTAGTCTGTAAATATAGATCTGATCAATAGCGATCGAATCTTTTTTGAATCAAGTGAAAAGGACTAGTAGAAGCAAAGTTACAAGCCTTTAAAGTTTTGGAGTTATGGTCTGGAGACTATTTTCTAAACCCGAAATTTGTAATGTCCGATGCTAGCATCAGAGCTCAGAGAGACGACCTACCGTTGACAATCTCTCGTCTTAATGAAAAGTCTCTGTCGGTTCCCAGCTTATATAGTTTGTGGCGATCAGCTGATGACGTAATATCCATCATCCAAAAACTTTAAACGCTTCTATCACCGATTCTAGAGGTCCGATTGAGCTGGAAATTCACCATTTCGATGTAGAATTTGACGCTAATCTGCCCTCCGTTTTCCCATCCGATGCTTCGTTTTGGCTCTACAGCGCACAGCCATCCGAAATTTGCCGTTAACTTTTTTTGCCGTTGTCGTTTTTCGGAAAAATTTTGAAAAATTTTTCTCTCCGATGGCTTTCAAATTTACCATGCTGATGCAGAATTTGACGCTGATTCCAGATCTGGTCTGAGATCTGCCATTGGAGCTGCCGTTTAGACACTAGAGCACAAAACATCCCAAATTCGCCGTTAACTCTGTCGTTTTTCGTCAATTTCCCAAATCTTAAATGGCGTCTCATATCTAAACGAAGACAGATATGAACAAGCCGTTTCTTTCACTGAATTTGTCTTACTCCTACCTTTCAAACTAGCTATTGCACGACTTTCTACGATCTCTAGAACCAAAGTTGGAAGCAACGCTGCCGAGGGGGGGACGTCCCAAAAATTTTTTCTCTCCGATTTCGCTGGAAACAACCTTCCTAACCCAAAATTTCACGTAGATTCCGAATCTGGCCTCCGTTTTCCCATCCGATGCTTCGTTTTGGCTCTACAGCCCAAAACCATCCCAAATTCACCGCTAACTCTGTGGTTTTTACGAAAAATGTTGAAATTTTTTTCTCGCCGTTTAAGCTGGAAATCACCCTACCGATGCAGAATTTGACGCTGATTCCAAATCTGGTCTCAGATCTGCCATTGGAACAGCCCTTTAGACGCTAGAGACCAATACATCCCAAATTCACCGTTAACTCTGTCGTTTTACAACATCTACCAACCTGGTCGGCCGCCCAAGTCAACCTGGACGGACGACCAAGACTCTCTCCCGAGGGGGGGGCGCTGTGTTTATTGTGGAGGTTTGCTTACTACTCATGTGCATAAAAATCTCGCTTGTTCTAAAAGCAAGTGATACCCTGTGACTTAGACACGAATCTATGCCAGTGTAATGTCCATGCTTTTCACGTCATCTACGCACTTGAATGCACTGATTCCATGCCAAGCATTGATATCAATAGACAATGCGTTGATCCAGATGCCGGACCAATGCAAACGTAAAAAAACATAAATGATTCCATTTTTTGGTCATGGAGAAAATCGCATTTCAAATCGTTGTACTATAGCATCCAATATACACTATATCAATTTAATGTGATCAATGAATCGCTGAAACATCTGTGGTAGCGGACATATATAGGACTTTTTCTTCCATAGGAATTGCACAGCATTCATCGTAGCATGAGATTTCTACATTTTGCCGGACAATGTTGCTCTTAGTTGCAATATTGTCCAGTAAATGTCATGCAATTCCTAGGGAAGAAAAAAGCCCAATATATGTCAGCTACCACAGATGTTTCAGCGATTCATTGATCACATTGAATTAAGCATTGCCGTTGTAGGCTATAATGCAATTGCTTAAACGAATCGTAAAGCAACTCCATGACCAAAGAATGAGATCATTTGTGTTTTTTACGTTTCCATTGCTTCGACATTTGGATCCACCCATCGCCTATTAGTGTTGATGTAAAGAATAGATTCAATACATTTAAGTACGTATATGAAACATTTATTTGGGTCCTGTGATCATGTGACCTCACATGCAAAATTACACTGGCAAAGATTCGTCGGAAGATTTGTGTCTAACTGAGCGAGATTTTTGTGCACATGCTTCGTCCTCTGATAAATTTCATGCATAATACGATGATCCTACGATCATCGTAACATTAAATTTGATTGGAATTTTAAGTCACATCAATGGTTGTTGAATCAATTACTTGAACTACATGTTGTAATGTCCATGTTTGATAAGAAAATATATTTTCTCAAATCCTTCCATGAAGATTAGCATTCCGGATGAAGATGTTCACAAATTTATCCTGTCATTTTCACCAGAAATGGAGTTAGTTGCAATCCATTAATGAAATTCACATTATGAACTAATTCTCTTTTCTTGCTCAGCCACCATTTTTTGAAATACAGTTGATGAAACTTAAGAAAGTATAAATAAGCAAACCGAATGAAGCATAAGTACTCCTATTCACTTTTAATTACCATTTTGTTCACGTTATAGAGTTGCACTGATTTCCATAATAATAATAATGACGATGGTGTGTATCTCAAGAATGAATGATAATCAAGTTTCATAAGTGATTTACAGTGACTGATAGCAATAAATGCTGCTATAAACAATACAGTTTCAATAAAAAGTTCAACTTCGATAAATAAGTTTAAAAATAACAATGATTCGTTTACAAAATCAGGCAAAATTTGTCACAATCAACGCATATTTACAGTTGTTTATTCATGATAGTAGTGACGTAAGGGAAAAATGTGTTTTTGTATTTTTTGGTGCGTGTTAACTTTGAGGTGTAATGTTTTGAATGCTATAAGCGTTTGGGAATGTATTTGTGTAGGGTATGAGATTTCTCGTTTGCCACCTTCATAAAGATTCCTTTACTTATAACTTCACGTTTCGTCTTCAATCTGTCCGATGTGAATTTTGTTTGCGAATTTTCTTCATTCCCCAAGTAGCACAGCCCAGTCGGCCCCAACATGGGAAGATACCGTTTTGCCCAATGGCCCCGTGGGCTACCCGAATGGTAGCAGGTGCCGGCCAACATCAGGAAATGGCCGTTTTAGACTAGTTAATCCCACGTAAGCCCATATGCACCGGCGTGTAAACGACGTTGGCCCAGCAAAAGTTGCCCAATGTTGCCGCAAAATACCCATCGTCAGCGAGCATGCATTTAACGTGCACGCAGCGGCTCCACACCGAGCCAACGCCGAAATGAGGTACTACCCATGAAGTGCCGACACGGGTGCGTCAATCTTGCGATTTGCTTTTCTGCAATACCGCATTTGTTCCATTCCCGATTATCTATCTGGGCCAAAGCAACAATGCCGTGACACTAGTTATGGCGATACATTATTAATAGCTGCGCTACTAACGTACACATCCCCGTTTCTCTGGCTCAAAATATGGCAGGGGATGTGTACATCAATAGCGTAGCTATTATCTGTATCGCCATAACTAGTGTTACGGCATTGTTGCTGTGGCCAATAATCGGGAATGGAACTAATGCGGTACTGCAGAAAAGAAAATCGCAAGATTGACGCACCTGTGTCGCACTTCATGGGATAATCAAGCTGACTGCAATTCAAAACTCCCTTCCTGATTTAATCGGTTAAACTTACGAAGCGGATAGCTGTGCTGTTTAGGAGATAAAATACAATTCTGAAGTTCAAATGTTCTCATCATAAAAAGGGGACTGAAACAATCGCATAATCACACAAGTATTAAAATCTGATACAGAATTACATGATATGAGACTTGTCAAAATGAACACGCTGAATTTTATTTAGACATCAAACACGGAGATTCTAGAATAAATTATTTATGTGTTCGAGTTTATCAGTTTGTAGGCACGATAATCCAATCTCTGTATCTTATCTTCTAATTTCTTTGGCAGACTTACAAACGCAGGACAAGAATATTCCATGATAGATCTTAAAAGTCCAGAATACATGAGCTCAAGCTCTTTGGGAGTAGTTAGGCTCTTCAGTTTCTTTAAAACAAAAAATCTTCGATTGCATGTTGAAATCACGTTAGAAATGTGATGATGCCACGTTAGCGTATCGGTCAAATGCACCCCAAGAATCTTGGTATTTTGAACTACATGGATAGGAAGTTTAGTTGTTAGTGGATGACTACCGTGCCGTCGACAGATCAGACCACAAGATTTTTCTCTATTCAGGGAAATCCTATTTCTGTTGCACCATTCTTCCGCATTTTGAATTTCGGCTAAAAGGTCAAGCTCATAAGAAGTTTTTTCAGTGGTAGTACAAGTAACATCATCTGCATAGCTAATTTGAGCCGTTGATGGTAGTGCAGGACGTGAATCACCTATGCAGACAGAAAATATCGACGGTCCTAATACGGATCCCTGAGGTAATCCGCGTAACGTTTCCATCGGTTGAGATGCACTTCCCTTCACCTTAACAATGAACTGTCTTGGGTCTAGGTAAGACGATAACCATTTGATGAAGCCTTTAGGAAACCCAAATAGTTTGAATTTGTCAATTATCAGTTGATGATTGATCGAATCAAATGCAGCCGTCATGTCGAATGATAATATAGCGGAACCATTGTAAGATAGATCGTCATAATGCCCAACGGCATTTTCAATTATTTCTATCAGGACGGTTGTAGTTGAATGTTTCTTTCAAAACCCATGCTGTGATGGGCCATAATTCCTTTCTATATGTTCACTAATGTTGTACAGTGCAATCTTTTCGAATACTTTAGACACGGCTGGAAACAGCTGATTGGGCGGACTTTCGCAATGTCTGGTGAAGTTGTCTTTGGAATCGGACAAATCGTTGCCATCTTCCGAACTGTAGGATATCGACGTTGCTTGATCGAAGCCTGAAAAATTTATTTCAGTGGTTTTGAAATAAAGTCAGCCATTTCTGAATACAGTCTTGTTGGTATATCGTCTATACCCACTGATTTCTTCCACGAAAGTTTCTTGAGATGCTTATATATGGTTTCATTATCAATATCGATACTCCAATCGTCATCAGGTAAAGTTGGTCTGTCTTCGCATACTTCAGCATGATATTTTTGCCTCAGGTTCTCTGCAATTGCATTAGACAGTTGGTCGGGGCTCATATAATCTTTTAGTAAACGATCCCAGTTACTTTTGTTCTTTTTGCCGGTTATTCCATTGACTACCTTCCATAGTCCATTATTTTTGCTTTCATATTCTCAACATAGAGTTGCATTGACTTCATTATTTCATTTTTTACTTTTACTTTTAAGAAATTATATCTTTCCCATTTCTTTTCTCGATATGCCGCTCATCTTTCATTGATAAGAGACTTTGTTAATGGTGATAGCCATTCTTTGTCATTTTGTGTCATGGTAACTTCTTTTTGAGGGATATGTAGGTTGATGCATGCTCGAAATATGTCATAGAATTGTGAACACAGAGCTTCAACATCAGCATCCAACTTCATTATTAACTCCTAATCAAGTGAGGCTTTTTATTTTATTTTTATTTCTATTTTACTTATGCTTTGCTTATACTTGTGACGTTCATTGTTAGCAACACAATAAAAATTAATGACGCTCTTGAAAAAAAGGTGAGGCTAAGCACTTTCCAAGAGCGTTGAGATTTGAGTGTCGGAAGTCATATTGTATTAATTTGTTGACTTTTTTGAACCTCAATACGATTGGTCGGAGTTGCAAATATTGAAATATGATCTGAATTTTCAATTGGATCCTTGTAATCAACACTGCCAGTTCGGTAAAATTCGGCCAAGTCTCTGGATATCAGGATGTGATCCAAGATATTACATCCACGTGTAGGTCTTGTTACTATATCTATTAAATTCAGATCATTGCACAATTCAATGACATTAAACTGATTAAAGTCTCCGAGAATTATTATACTTTTATCATGATTTTGGCTTAAAAAAGTGTCCAGGTTATGTATGCATAATATCTACGTGAAGATTTTGCAATACATTTCGTGATAAACTTGGAGGAATGTATATAGTTAGTAACGGTATATTACACGAAGTGATTTCAATCAACCCGATCTCAATCTCTTTACAGGATATTGTATGCTCTGTTACTATGTTGTAACTGATTCCGTCTTTTATATAGATGGCCACTCCTTCACCTTTTCGTATTTCACGATCGCACCGATAAATCGAATAGCCGTTAATATGAATTGAATTTGATTCGACTTCAGATGATAGCCAAGTCTCTGTCAGGCATGCAATTTCAGGGGCCTTTGTATAAATGACAGCTTTCAAATCATCCAGTTTCCCTAGTAGAGAGCGAATATTGGTAAGCATGATTTGAGGGTAACGAAAGGCGTATGAAGGCAAATCAATTTCGAAAATTCTGCGATGACTGTGGTCTTATAGGCAGATTATCGACTTGAACTATTTTTCCTTTTCGAATAATGACATTTTCATTGTTCGATTTACGTCGTTTGACCTCTTCTCGTAGACTTTTTTGCTGTTTTTGTTGTTCAAGAGTCATATCTTGATTAATACAAATATTTTTGAATTCCACCGTTTTCCGCAGTTCTTTGGATTTCTGCAAAACTTCAGTACGTGTCTGATAGCTGCAACATTTAACTCTCAGCAGACGTGATCGACCGTGTAACTGACGTCCCACTCGAATGACTTCCTTAACATCGGAAGTTTGAACTCCTAGACTTTTGAAAACTTCCTTCACTTGTTCCGTATCCTTCTCAGTTCTTTCAGAGACAGTGCCAAAAGCATTTTCGGGAATTCCTGAAATTACGACGCATTTTCGTTTTTTGTGGCGTTGTTCAAGTTCGCTCACAATGCTGTCTCCTATCTCTGATCTGATGTTAGTCTGAATGATATTCGTTTGCTTTTCTATGTCGGCTGATATTCTTCTCAGTTCAGCCTTGTAGCCATCTTGTTCTTCTTTCATTGAATCTAGCCGATCCTCAACCTTGCTTACTCTATCGCACAAAAGTTGAATGCTCCCATTTATCTTATTTATCAATGTAGAAACTGAGGATACGATGTCCTCTCTTGCCTCCTTCATTAATTGTCTAACTTCATCAGTTGTAGCAGCAGTTGATTTAGAGCGTGTTTTGCGTCTAGGAGTTGTCATGTGTATGATTACAATGTGAACAAAAGACAAAAAAAATGTATTAATATAGAATCGAACACACACTCTTCAGACTGAAGTCATACGCCTTAGCCTTTCGGCTACCGTCTTTGTACAGCTTACAATTGTTATTTGATTCTGATAACAAAGAAGAATGAAATTCCTGACGGACCTCTCTTGACAGTTAAATTCGGTTAAGCTTAATCAGCTGATCACAATAACCGGCCACTGCGTTGCAAGAGGAGGTAAGTAAAATTGAATCAATAAAATCGAAGTAGAAAGAATGACGGGAACAGCACAGAGAGTTATCACAAGCGCGAATACAAAGGTGATTCTATAAATAGAATCCGAGGGACACTGCGGCAATCCAACCAGACAACCAGAGATATGAGCTGTGCAAACGAAGTTCGCAATCAGAGATTTGAACACTTGTCAGATTCCAACCAGATGATGACCAAAAATTTGAATTACGCGGAATCACCAAACGTCCAAAGCTCGAAACAGCGACAAATACGGAGATCACACTACATGGAGTCCAATGATACCAGACACACCCGAGAACTTTGCCAGTGATCCACCAAACAGCGACTCGACCAAAACACGGCAGAACGACAGATCAACGTCCGCACCGCACAGTGATCTCTTTGGTTGTTGACTAACCATTGCTAGATGCGACCTGTATTCTGGAAAGTTCTGATCATTGTGACATGGAACTTCCACTGCCAGGAATTTGAATTCTAATGTTCTATGTCATATTCAACATAGTGTTGTCATTTTTAACATGTTCCGAACCATTACCTTGGATGAATTATAATAGGAATATTGTCATAGTTCTATCGGACAAATAATGCAGATTTCCCCTCGAATAATCTGCATTGTATTTCACTCCCGATGGCTTTGGAGGTCATAGAAATGATTGAAATGAGTTTGAAATGCATTATTGCCCGACATTGGAGGGTATATAATGCACCATTATACGTCCGCCAATTTCACATACAGATTGTTTCATAAAAAATGGATCACCCTTAAAAATCGCCTTAACTTCAACTTTGTCTAACTCCGCCAAACTTGAACGAATTTCTCTGAAATTTGGAAGATATGTCAGTTGTGCTTACTAATATCATTGTTGGAAATTTCAAGCATGAATATTGAGTTGTTTTCCTGTTATAGATAAAAAAGTAGTAGATAATTTGATCTTCATTTAGCAATGTTACACAAAATCATACCTTACTCTTATAAAATTACATTTGTTTCCTTTGTTATGTAATATGTTGTTCTACAAGCCAAAAGCTATCAAGCAAAACAAAAATAAAGAAAATCGGTCAATCAGAGCCAGTATAGCACCATTATTCATCAACAATAATGTAACTGCTACATGTGATTAACTGGACTTCATGTTCCATAGCTTCCTGACTTCGTTGCGGTGGTGTTGGCAGCACTCCTGATTGCTTTCAGCTAGAAATCTATCTCTTACCGGTTGAAAACAATGCAAAGCGCAAATGAACAATAACGAGATCGCATTCACAAAAGGCAAAGTGTCAGCCTTGCTAGAACTAGGGTTTTCTTTGCGAGCTACAAGCAAGCGACTAAATGTCCCTTACACAAATGTGCATCGATGGCATAATGATGATTTTCGACTCTGTCGTAAAGAAGGCTCTGGCCGTCCACGCAAAACATCCAAACGTGGAGACCGCCTAATTTTGAGATTTGTTAAAGTTGATCCAAGTCTCTCGTTAACTGAGATGACTGCACTAGTCTCGTCTATTTCTAAGTCCACTATTCGTAGAAGACTTATTGAGTCGAATTTCAAGAGCTGTAAGAGGCCCTCTCAGATCGAATTATCAGATCAGCATACAAAAAGACGTCTCAGATGGGCAATGAGTCATTGTTACTGGCGAAATTTATGGGATCGGGTTGTTTGGTCTGATGAGGCATCAGTCCGTCTGAAGGATAGTGATGGTCGATTGAGATTATGGATAAAATCTGATCAGGAAATTCCGAGACATTTACATCGTCCCCGGGTACAAGGTGGTGCGACTCTACTGATTTGGGCTGGCATTTGGACCAATGGCCGCTCTGAACTTCACATACAGCAAGGAACCATGAATTCTGAACGCTATGTGAATGTTTTACGAATGAACATTGGCCAAATGACAGATCAACTTGGTGATCCATCGACTTGGTTATTTATGGATGATAATGCTATGTGTCATAGGAGTAGTAGAGTCAACTTATGCAAGTCTCAATTAGGGCTTAGGACATTATCTTGGCCAGCTCGCTCTCCTGATCTGAATCCCATAGAAAATGTATGGAGTATTCTAAAACGTAACGTTCGTCGTTCAGTGCTACCTACAGATGGCGCATCACAACTTACGTCACTGTTAAAAAGAGTGGAGAAAGTTAGATCAGTCAAAAATCAACGGTATCATCGAATCAATGCCTAGACGAATTGGTAATGTCATTGACAATAAGGGTAGGGCCACAAAATATTAGCTTCTTAATAAGAACCGTTACTGTATCATAGCTTATCAAATTATACAAGGACATTTAAATATATTAGGGACATGAAATAACATGAAAAATGCTTTCTGTATCATACCTATGTTTTATTTAGTCAAATTTTAGGATGATCCACTTTTTATGAAACGGACTGTAGAATTCTCACCGTGCCAGATAGCCATGAACCGTCGTCCGTCACTCTAGCTTGAGAATCCATTAATGAAAGAATTGGTGAATGGATATTTCAAATCATTTTTAGATAGAAATCTGAATTTTAAATCAACTCACATTAGCAAACATTCATAGACTTTCAAACTTTTCATGAATCAAAATATTTTGAGAGAGCAACCTTTCATGACTTCAATAAAAGTCAATCAAAGATTTCTTCATCTCTCCAATATCTGTTACTAACAGTGATCAATAAATGCAATATTCATAGACTTGTCAAGAGTTACATACAATAGTATTATATCATGGATTTTTCGGGCAGAAATATCAGACAGTCTCGGCTGCTAACGCATGTGTCTGATATTACTGCCCTAAAAATCCATGATATAATGCTACATTCAATCGAGCAATTCAGGGCAAGATGTCTAGACATTAAACGGGAACTGCTCCATTTAATTTGGTTTTTATAGACGTCTATAAAAACCAAATTAAATGGAGCAGTTCCCGTTTAATACAAAGAAATTTCATTGGCAATTCAATGCATTACAAAAAGACGGGCATTAAATGCCATTTAATGCCCGCCTGCAATAGACATCTACAAGTCATATAACGCTTTATAACAATGAATAGAAAAGTCTAACATTATTACATAAAAAACGAAAATTTCATACCATCCTTTTCCAAAACAGCTACGGGATGTTTCCTTTTCACTTCTATTTCTGCATTGTTCGCAATTTCGACATCAATATTCCTTTGCATTAGATTCTCTTTTTCTTCACGATTCTTATCCAAACTCTCTGTAAGGGTATGTGATAAGCGTATACGCTTTGAAACATTGATTTTCTTGGTATATTGGTCAATAGTCTCTAACTTATCATGTCCCGTCACAATCTGAATGTCTTGCGGTGGAACCCCTACGTCGGACAACGACGTAACAACAGAAGATCGTATACAATGATTAGTATATTTCATTGATAGCGAAGCATCTTTCGAGATGTTTTTCATCACATCATCTAGAGTATTCTTCCCGACAACCATTTTATCGGAATACCATCGTCCTGGTAAGAAATTCTTAAGTGGTTTTGGAAACAGGCATGTAACTGTTGCTGGTATCAGATCAGTGTATTTTTTCGTCAATTTGGATGGACACTGCTCTTCTTCTGGCTTTTCAAACATGACAATGCATTTTCTTTCGTTAGGTTTTTTGTAATTAGTACATTTTGACAACTGGGTTTTTTTAGGTCAACATATTGCAAACCAGATGTAGGACAAATTGAGAATATGACGGAATTTTTGTCGAGACCTCCTAGCCATTTTCGTCCGCGAAATCCGAAGTGCCAAATAATCTTGAATATAACTTCTCGTTGCAATCTGACTGGATCACTTCGGTTGAAATATGTATTGATCAGTTTCATAGCTTTTTCGTTGATGTCTTTATATCCCGATTCTCTTTCTTCTGTAGTTCTTGGTTCTTCCAGATAACGTGCTTATATGCACTTTGGGTAGTCATCAACTGCTCAAAATCCCGATTTCCAATTATACTTCTACCATTTGTTGTTAGTACATGCCTGTGTATTGCAGCTTTCATGCAGTTATATGTTTGGGGCTTGAAATTCCTGCCATCTTTCCTTTTTGAATTGAGGAGCCAATACTGCAGATATTTCAACAGGGTCTTATTGTCTTGACTTTCAAAATCTGCATTCAATCCTTCTTTTCTTAGAAATTCTTTAAACTTGCGAACATAAAATTTTGTTTGTGTTGCTGTTGATGTGTTATCCAAACAGGAATGACCCTCTTGGATGTTCGTTTCAATGCTTTTGAGTCTTTCTTCATTCTCAATTTTAGAAAGATAGTCATCAATTTCTTCCAAGGTCAGTCCAGTTATGCAACCATCAGGAAATTTGCTAAAGTCAATATAGACGTCGTCACGTAACAAGGCCATGATAACAAATGATATTTTTCAAACTTACCACGCCATCCTAACCCTAGATATTTATACATAGACTTCTAAATTCATATTCGAAAATATATTGAGGAAATAGCAAATTGATTTCTAGATATCATTAACACAGAGATATGGTCATTTTTTTCGAAAATTATTTTGCAAAGTGAAATGATGGATTTCTTGATTTTCAATGAAAAATTGACTTTATCTCTGTGTTAATGATATCTTGAAATTACTTTGCTATTTCCTCAATGTATTTTCGAGTATCTAGGCGGCCAACTTACATGTATGTAAAACGTGTCCAATCCAGGTGCTAGCATATAGTAATCCATGATGATATCAATGATACATAGAGCCATGATAGAGCACATAATCATGGATAGCCATAATTCATAATGTCAGCTGAATCTAAGTTATCTATGGTTGAATGACATAGCTCGTTTGAATGTCAATCATACTCTGTGAACTACGGGCATTAAATGAGATTTCCGAGGGTATCTAACGATGCCTCGGAAATCTCATTTAATGCCCTGGTTCATAGAGTATAATTGCTCCATTAATGGTCCTCTAAATTAATGCAATATTCCTATATTCAATTAAGAACTGCTTTGATATCTAGGACTGGATATCAATATCATCAAACATATCAGATATCTAGGCATACTCGTATATTATCATAGAAGTGGATAATAATACACTAAAATGGAAGTTTGATATCTTGCCTATGTACAATGATGGCACATGGAAAAATCTATGGTTTGTAGATGAGATTCGATCTAAAACATTAGTCTAGCCATTGGCCAAGTTTGTTGCGGAAGTTGTTGACAGCAAATTACCGGATCTTTATGAAGAGAATTTTAGTGAGATGGTGGTATTGTATCATGTGAAATAGCCTACTATTCCATGGATTAATATACGGTGTCTTGTGCCAGTCATTGACAACCATTATGCAATTTTTCAACACTGGAATACGAATTAAAATTTGGCTCACAGAGTCATATTGAAAGTGGTCGCTGTACTGGTTGGAAGAATATCTCAAGAATTCACAGATAAAATTTCTAATTATTGGATAATTTCTCGGTCAAGCGGTTAAGAAACCTAGTGTTTTTCTAGAATAAGCACACTTAAAATCTTCCTTACCTACAATCATTTCTCGGATAAATAGAATGTCGCTGGAACTCTTCAATTAATCATTGAATGACTTATGTAATATAATTTGATGATATATTGGCAGCTGATTTTCGAATGCATGCAGAGATTTTGAAATTGTTCAAATATAATGAACAGGGGCCCTTTAAAGTAAAATAAATGCTCTAACATTTCCTGGCCTCTGATTTCAAGCAGGAGTGATGCATGTTCTGCAAATCGACATTACAAGTTGTATATGTGTCTGATTATACTCTTGATAGATTATAGGAGCGATATTTCAAAATGATAAACGTACAGAACGTTTTAGAGGATTTCCTTCTTTGTCATCCTGTCGTTGCAGTATTTTGTAGATTCATTATTGCTTTTGAGTACATGGTCTTTGGACATGGGGCAACAATCCAGATCACAAATTGCCTTGATAAATATAAATGCCAACCAGAAAACAAGGAAACCAGCTCGCACAATTTTCTTTTTGCCCCAGCTAAGTTCTCCCGGCGTGTGCCATAATTTTCATGCAATTTCCATTCTAGGACTTTCTATGGTATTGTTAATTTCTATGTATATTAGCCTGTAAATAATATGACTAACCTAAAATCTGAAAATATAAAAATGACATAAATTCATGGAAAATGTACAAGCACAAAGTTCACTTGTGTAGATTAATAGTACAATTATGAAAATGTCCATTAAAGTGAGCCTCCGGAATAGATGGAAGCTCACTATTGAATGGATTATTGTGTTTACTTCCATTCGAGAGCCCTTGGATGTTGTGGCCATTGTTGACGACACACTTATCACCCGAGCTTTATACGACGCCTTTCGAACGCTTACAGAGGCGCTGAGGAAGAGGATTCTAACTTCAGCGAAGTTGCCATATTTTCTAACTCCTCATTCCTACGCCTACGAAAGTATAAGGATCCACGCTATGAGGATTTTTATGACCAGTTACACTACTGACTTCGACGTTGGAATAACCATGTTCTTTCAATGCAGTTATCATTGTCACTCGGCATTTTTTCTTGACAAGTCGAGTTTTTGTGAAAGATCTGACATTAAGTTATCGATCGAATGCTTTCCAAGTGATTGTTTTTGACAAAACCAGTTATTTCGAAGATCAGCTTGTGTAGCAGATAGTTTTGGAAATAGAAACGGCGATTCAGATATCATGTCCATATATAATTTCCATGCTACTATTGGACATTCTCCGGCTTCTCTTGAAATTCATTTATTCGGTAAGTTTTTATGTCATCAATTTCTTTGGTACGCAACGAAGCCTTTGCATTCTTCGACAGTAATTCATGTTGAATTTTTAAAACCTTTTCCCTGTAGAATTAGATTCTATATTGAAATTATCTTTTGCTTAATCTGGCAACGTTTATCATCCATGCAAACCAAAATAATATAGCAAATTTAATATGACTTCTTCCTGGAGTTTAGACGGCGAAGAGCGGTCGAAATATTTTCGAATTTTTCCATATCTGCCTTTGAATTACAGGGCAAGCTTCTGTTGAGGTCTGTCCAGATTTCCTGAACTTAGCAGCCATTGTCTTTAGCATTCGGTTGGATTGACAGAAGGCTCTGTCTTAAATAATATTCACGCTTGGACGATTGATTTGAAAGTATCGATCGATAGCGGCTTCTATGTAAATCAGAGTTTTAGGTGAATACAAAAACCATCCTTCGTCCGAAGAGTTGAATAAAAGCATCTGAAATAGGAGTCGAGTATTGGAGAAGGTATGTTGTCGATGTCACTTGAAAGATTTTTCTCTTTTAGAAATGTCTTGAATCTTAAAATATATAAGTTCATTTGCTTTATGGATGACTTTGGAGTATATTCTTTTTCCAATTCCTCCAGATGTGGCAAGATACCTGCGCTTATTTGCTCTGACGACTCTTCTTCGTTGAGATATTGCAAAAATCCTTCACTTAACTCTGTTAAAAATCTTTCATTAGATTATCTTCCATCTAAATCATTAAATCTTCCATTCTATTAGGGATGTTTGTAAAGTCAATAAGACAGCTTGCAACAGAGCTAACCTCATTAGTCGACGACATTATTGAATACGAATGATTTGAAATACAATGACAAATGTGATATAATTTTGACATATGCAGTGTACATCTATGGTAGCCTTCATCATCACTATGATAAAATTTGAAGATATCTACTATCATTACACGCCCTCTTTTTGTGCGCATTCTTGTACAGATTTTGTAGCATAGTCGCAGTTCAGGGCAATATGACTTTTCATAGCATTTGATAGTGACAATGTGTACATTTCATAGAAGTGGATAATAGTACACTAGAATGGAAGTTTGATATCTTGCCTATGTGCAATGATGGCACATGGAAAATCTATGGTTTGTAGATCTGCTTCGATCTTAAACATTGTATCACAGTCAAACTATTTGCCAAGTTGGTTGTGGAAGTTGTTGACAACAAATTACAGGATTTTCATGAAGAGAATTTTAAGTCAGATGGCAACATTGTTTCATGTGAATTAGCCTACTATTCCATGGATTATTACTCTGTCTATTTGTAGCAGTCATTGACAACTATTTTCCAATTTTTCAATACTGGAATGCGAATCAAAAATTGGTCCAGAGTTGTAATCGAAAGTGGTCAGTGTACGGGCTATAAGTATACCTCAAGAATTCAAAGATAAAAATTCTAATTATTGGATAATTTCTCCTTCTAGCGGTTAAGAAACCTAGCGCTTTCTGGAATAAACACATTGAAAGCTTCTTTACCGACAATCATTTCTCAAATAAATGAAATGTCGTTGGAACTTTTCAACTAATCATTGAATGACACATGTGATATTTTGGAAGCTCATATTCGAAAGCATGTAAAGGTTTTGAAAATTGTTCAAATATATTGAACAGGAGAACCCTTTTAAGTAAAATGAATACTCTGAGATTTCTTGCCCGAGAAAAAAAAACGTATCAACTTTACCAAATATTTGGTATTTACTTGGAAAATTTATAAGATTTGAATAGATTAACAAACGTTTTAGAAATTTAACAAATTTAGGAAATGTGTAACAATTGCCTAACAAATATTTGCTACATTTTGTATGTAAGTCGATATTAACGAATTTTGCGAAATTTAGAAAACGTTTATCAAATGCCTAGGTAATATTTGTTTGGTTATCCAAACAAATGATTTTTTTGCATTTACTAAGTTTGATGAAAGAAAAATCTTGCAATAGGCAGGATCCGCTTATGAGTAACTGTCGTAAAAGGCGGTTTTAATTGCATGGTGATTTCAATGTGCGGTAACTTCACCCTTACAATTTTTTGAACTCATGCATATCACAAGGATGATCATCAGCTCTCATAAACTCTGATTACAATCATCTCTCAATAAAATAGAAATGCAACGTGACAGGAAATACCCAATAATAAAGTCTGTACTACATCACAGTTTTGCGTCGTTGATAACTGGCTGATTTTTTTGCCATCAAACTTAATTAAATGATTGAATAATGGAATAATTGTCAGGAAACTGTTGATATTTTTCTATGATGGCACCAACAATTTCTTTCAAATCTTAAAGAGAGTGCATTATGTCATTTCCATGGATATCGACATATGAAACATGTGGGCCTGAAATGTGCATGTCTACTATTATTTCGAGTATTTTATATATGCCCATTTATATTTGATGAAATGGTGTGTATAAAATAAATATTCAGGTGACTTCATCACTGCTCTCTCTCTCTTTCTCACTCATTCGTTCCCCTTTTCTTCTTCTTCTACTCATTTTTCATCATCTTTCACATTCACTACATGTACACTGTAGCTACAATAGCAACAACATCAGTCATATCTTTTCATTATTAAGGGAGCCTAAGCAGTTCTATCGGCACACATTTTGCTTCTCAAATTAAAGCATTTATTGAAGTTTCTAAGTTCTATACCGTGCCCATCAGCAAGTCGACTTTGATCAGTTTGCTCGTGTGTTCGCTAAATTACTTAGCTAGTAATTTGCAAAACTTATGATATTAAATCAGTATGCAACTGAGCCAAACAATTACATAAGCATCGCTCAGTCTGCGTAATCATATCTCGCTTCTATAACTTTCCGTCACTATATTAAGGAAATTCGCCACGCGCACGCAGCTGAGGAAGTTCGTTCACATTGTTGGCAGCCTGGTCGTGGCCGCATTCGGGAGCCATGAGCGGTCGATAATATTCTCTAGCTGCGCTGTGACTCAGCGTCCCTGCTTAATAATTATTATCCGCCCATCACGTGGAACAGAAAACTGCAGTAGAAGGCGCAGTAGCTTGTGCACTCTTTGCTCTCGTGTCGAACGCGTGTTTACGTTAACTGCTTAATATTACAAAAGTCAGCGCATCAAGAGGATATTTCTACTTACACACCTTTATTTATTCATCGTCGGTTTGTGATCGCCTACGTTTTTTCATCATCTTGCTTAGCTATCATGCACAAAATGGAGCACAACTCGAAAATGAACACTCGCATGTAGTCAGTGAGTTCTTCCAGTCAATGAAGCCATCAAGTTCCTTTGATTTTTGCATCAGAATTAAAAATGCACCTCTTGGATCATCTATAGAAAAATGGTAAGCTTCTAAATGTTTCTGAATTTATTTTGTCAACTTAGTTTCAGCATTTAACTGCAAGTCTAGGTACATGTATTTGGAAATCCCGAAAACAAAATCAAAGGAGAGATTTGGTCATAGATTTGGGTTTATTGACCATGAACACGTAGAGACATTTCTATTATTGACTACTGCTATATCTGCTCTTAATTTTACAAATACTAAAGAGCTACTAAAGTCATACTTAATTTACTGATAACAAAATATCTCAATTCCTCTTAGTTCCTCATAGCAGACATATCACATTTTAGGAGTCCTACCAATACTTTGAATTCATTTGTGTAATCGAAAACCCAAGTTAAGCGATGTGTTTCTTGATAGCTATAATATTTATTTATATATAAATATTATAGCTATCAAGAAACACATCGTTTTACTTGGATTTTCCATCACACAAATGATGTCACATGCCCAAGGCTTATTCACTTTGAATTTAATATGATAATGTGCATGTATATCAGTTTTCACGACGACGTTTCTCGTTGAAAAATCGATCAAAAGTTGATTGTGTCGTAAAAAATCATAATCAAATTGGAATATGTTGAAATGGTAATATATTGTTTTCAAATTCGTAATTTCTGATTGCTTACATTGAAAATAGCACAAACATCTGGTTATGTTGAGACAAAATAGTTGCATGCTAAAAACCTTAGAAACTATATGAGCACGAAAGAACTTAAAGCCATTTTAAAACCATTTTAATTTAGCACTTCAATATTTAGATATGTAGTATACTTGTGCAATAGTATCAATATTTGGATGACAAATAATTGAAAAAAATTTTGAAACAGTCAAACATGCTATAAGTCATAAAGTTCTATTTCAGGACTGCAAAAATTTTAGATGGAGAATGTTTTTATCAATGCGGACAAACTATTGAGCTATTCGATATCTGCTTAAGTTATGCAATTTAATCTATTTTCTGAAAGATGGATCCATCAAGGAAGCTTCTTTAAATAGGTCACTATTTCCATTTTATATATGTTGAATTGAAAACAGCTACCGCCTATGATATTCAATTAATTTTTTCAGAATTGCCACATTTTAGAAAATGGTATCAATTTGACATTTCGAGTAGTTTAAGAAAAATGATCAAGCACACAAAAGGCATAGATGCTACACGACGGACTGTACGTTGTTGGCTACATGCACACTGTAATAAAGATCAGTCATGCGTTGCAGTCCAACAATAGGTTTAGTTTTGCAAAATCAATAATTTTTCATGCTTTACGATAAATATAAAACAATCAAAGTACAAACTCATTGCTACTCTTTTATTCAATTTGTGTTTACTTATTACAAATTATGCTTCGCACTTTTCAATATCATCGTAGGCCTAGCTATTATGGTCACATGTTAATTGTAGGCCCACCATGAATTACCTGTAGAGATGCTGTCATATAAGCGGTAGACAAGATGACATTACGTGTGTATGTGTTTTCAGATTGTGATTTTAAACAAATTGTTTAGAATAAAATAAAATATCAAAATAAAATTACATGTGCGGTATTAAATACTATAATAAAAATTCAAGCATTCCTGAATATCTTCATCGCATGAACGGTTTACAAGCAGTCGGTAATAGGCTACATCTCGGTAAGGCTCTGTTTTAATTTGCAGATTGCATTTTTTTTAAAAACAGTTACCGGTACTTGAATATCAAAATAAAATTATTGATAAATACTAAGAGTATTGATTAAAAAAATAATTGATAAATTGTTAATGATCACAATTCAACCACTCTTGAATATCTTCATTTGCTAACAAAATTCCTAAGAATATCGCTTCCCACATTGTGAGAGATGAAATAATCCAAAAGCAGTTTTCTTAATAGTCTTTACTGTAACACCTAAAATTACTATAAATGATTTATCTTCTGAACTTTGAGTAGGCCTACCCATAGAATGTTAATTAAGATCCGTTAAGTTTGATAATTCTGCTCTGCACATCAGCACAAGATTTGTCTTCTTTTTTACAGGTGTTGATTGCTGAGGCTGTGTATCTGTCCATCGATGACTAAATACCTGACCTACATTCGTCTGCTTTTCCGTCTTGTCTTGTGAGCTAATTAACTCCGAAAACTACTGGAATTATTCTTTATCCATAAATCTCTCATACTCGCAACGTCCCAGCGATCGTCAGATTTGGACAACCGTGTTGTGGTCCAACCGCGAAGATGTTTTTTTTAGTGACCTCGTATCATCGCTTCAAACTTCATTTGGTAGTGACTGTTTCTCCGTTGAACTATAAATTTTCGTGATATCACCTCTATTCTTAAAAATGTAACTGATAACGGCGCGACGGTGTTTGACTCGAAATGACAGTGTTTCAGATGAAGTGAAATGCGTATTCGGGCTGTGGGCATGCTTTCTGGTTGGAAGGATTTTCAAATGAAGAATGATCAAATCCGGATAGAGAAATTTCCTTTATGTTGATAAAAGTGATATTCATAAAAATTATTTGTATCGGATCGTTCGATGTGTGCTACTATATAAAACTCTGTTCATTTTCCAAATACGTATGAAAAATTGTATTTTTCAAGGATATCCATTCCTTCTGCTGTTTACTTTGGGGAGCAGGGCTCATTTTTTGTAATCTCTATGAATGTTATTATCGTACAAAGCATAATTTTAGCAAGATCAGTCATTTTATGCTAGTCATGCAGTTTTATATGCCGTACGGATTTTGAACGATTTTGAGCATGAATAATTCGAGCAGAGCGTTTTACTGGCTATCTTTTTGCCGAATTATGATTGCTTTGGTTTTCTATTTGATAAATATAAAACATTTCATACAAGAAGATATTTTTCATGAATTCAAATTTGCAAATGTTTCGTAATCGCCTATGAAGTAGGATAAAATTTGCTTATTATTTACTAAACATATTATAAAAGCTAGAAATAATTTGCTAAATGTTTTGTAAAAGTTTGGAAAATTTACAAAATATTTACTAAACATTTCGTAAAAGTTCAGACAATTTGCCAAATATTTTGTGGAAGTTTGGAAAGTTTGCTAAATATTTAGTAAGTTTAGGAAATGTACTAGGTTTGATAAACATTTCTTAAATATTTCTTAAATGTTTAGGACTTTAATGCCAAGTACTTGGTAAGTATTTGTTGAACTGACAACGGTAATTTTACTCGGGTGGCCTCTGATTTCAAGTTAGACCAATGCATGCTCTGTAAATCGACATTACAAGTTGCAAATGTGTCTGATCATACTTTTCATTGATTATAGGAGCGATATTTCAAAATGATGACCATACAGAACGTTTTAAAGGATTTCCTTCTTTGTCATCCAGTCGCTGCACTATTTTGTAAATTCACTATTGCTTTCGTGTACATGATCTTTGGACTAGGGGCAACAATCCAGATCGCAAATTGACTTGATAATCAAAAATGCCAACCCGAAAACAAGAAAGCCAGCTCGCAAAAGTTGCTTTTTGCCCCAACTAAGTTCCCCCGGAGTGTGCCATAATTTTCATGCAATTTCCGTTCTAGGACTTTCTATGGTACTGATTTTTATTTCTAGTTGTATAGACAGTTGCACTTTTTTATAGTTCTGACATTTTTCCATATTTGCGAAAGTTTTATTAGGCAATTTGCACAGAGCATACCAAAACTTTTTTTAAATCATTCACCTTAAATTTTATAAAACTTTTTTAACTCTAAATTTGTTTTCTCTTCCCATCTTATTTTCATTATCTCCTTACCTATTCCTTTCAACTTGCGGATTTCTCTATCTCTGATCATTTCTTGACCATTGCTTTCTCTTTCCCGATTGCATCGTTCACCCCCCTCGACAATACTTACATGATCTTCTTCACAGTCTTGAACCGATCTCCCTCCCCAAACCCCTTACATCATGGGAGAGATGAAGACCAAGAGCAATAGAGGAGTTGTTAGCGCCGTCATGGTTTTGCAGAAGCGCAGCAGCTTGGTGGGTTGTTGCCGAAGCGCCTTTCTGTTCTGCAGTCAAGGCGGAAGATACCCAACAGGGTCCTAACTGCGACAGCTGCCAGACTTTCATGGAAGATACGCTAAGAGTCCCATGCGAAAGCTGGCCTGGATCATCTCTGCCTTCCCAATCTTCATTTTCTTCGCTGGCTATGAGGCCTGGACGGCCAACGCAAATCTTGCGTCAACGTCTATGGATCTGATTTTCCGTTCCCTATGAATGAGGGTCTCTGTGTCGCCCTATGTTGCAGGAGAGCTCGTTGTCGCGGAAGAATGTTTATTTAGAGACGCCCAGATTTTCAGCCGGTTTCCCGGGTTTTTTAACAGAAAGAACAGACCAGCAGAAAGAGATCCATTTACGATTTGTGAAGTCCGTCATGCTAGTCAAAAGTAAAATTACTTACCTTCTTCACTACTAGTTACTGTCTCGTACTGTTCAAATATAGGTTACCGATCCGACCAATGCAATGCAGGCAATACAACATGACAACAACACCGAGACAACGAAAAATGATTAAGAAAAAATTAAATTAAAAAAATGGTAATCAAACGTCACGAACTTTTGGTACGCCCCTCGTATTATTAATTTCTATGGTACATTTTGAGGCCCTCAAATGCTATGAATAGTCTTTTATTTGTCTCCGGGAGCATATACATGTATATATACAGTATATATATATACAGTAGGTGCCACATTACTTGGGACACCTGAATTTTTGCAAAAATTGTCATATGATATACTCGGACACCAATCGATTACAAAGAGGCTATTCCTACTTTATTGATGTGGACATTAGCTAGATTTATGCTTAGTCCAATGAGTGTTTTCAAAGGTCATGTTCATCAATTCAACATAACATTGTAAGGTGGGTGAGGTGAATAAGGCCCACCTAACAGACTTAGAGGTCTACAGTCTTGAATTTTTGATTAAATACTATGAATTTATATTCAAATTATCTATTTCTGGGGCAGTTGACATGTGTGAGAAGTTCATGTCGATTATTGCGAAACTTTTGGTGTACGAGCAAAAAGATGAAAAATCACCGAGTGGGCCTTATTGCCGACACGTGCAGGTAATAAGGCCCACTTTTGTTTTTAATTTATGTATTGAATTTACGTAACTTATAAGTCATTTCTAACATCTGACTATATAGATTGGATTGTATTCACCTTCTGGTAAGCAAATAGGTATAATAAGGTTAGATCTAATATGTTCTTGTAATTCAGAGTTAGGACTTAAGTTAACCCCTATGTAAAAAGAAAAACCAAAATTGTTCATTCAAATACATCGACTTTTACTGAAAAACAAAATATATTTTTAACACAAGGAAAAAATAATTCCATGTATATGATGGGTGAAACCTTGTATTTGGTATTGTATAATCTCTATTATATTATCAGTCAAAAGCACTGACTTTATAGGCCTACACTGGAATAGTCAGGACAAACAAATAGGAACTCATCTTCGTCACTTCCATGACTTAAACCAACACAATGTTTGTGTACCCAATTAGTCATCACATGCTGTACACTATCTCATAGGCTTATCTAACTTTTCATCTTCCTCACAAATTTTCCAATCCCACGATTCATTGCCAGCTTGCTCATCTTTTCTACAACTAAGCTTGAGCCTACTGTTTTGCTTCTTGGATAGAACAGGTGCTTGCTTAAAGCGCTTTTTAATAGTAAAAATTTATTTTGTAAGTAGTTGTGCTTTCTACGCAAGACTACGCTTACGTCTACGTGGATCTACCTTTCGTTGGATTTTTGGAGTACTGATTATACTGTGATAGGCCCGGCATTTTGTATGGGCCTTACTGGCTACATTGACATCGTTTTATAATCAGAGTTTTTTTGGACTTTCCCCGAACTCAATAATCAAACTACTATATAAGGTCATAGAGAGGATACGCCAGAGATAATTTTCCATGTTGAGAGTTCATCTACACCAATATTTTGTGACATGAAATCCTTGAACAAATGAAGAGCAAATATTAGATCAAAGAAGAAATTTGAATGTTCTTTTTTTAAATGCTGTAGAATCTGATCCACTGGACCAAAATCGATAAAGCTTCTGACACTTATTTAAAATTAGATATATTTTCATTTCTTTTTTGTTGCGCTTAAATTCGTTAAGCAGTTTCCGAGATCTAACAAGTGGGCCTTATTACCAGCTGGGCCTTATTCACCTCACCCACCTTATTTCCTAAACGACAAATTACTTGGGACAACATGAGAACTATTTGATTTTCCAATGTACACCCGTATTTAATGCTGAAATCTAACATTAATGGTTTCAAAATGCACAGAAAACAAATCAGGCTCACTGTTCACACATTTCCCGTGTCGTCTCAACTTATTAGTTTTATTAAATATTTGGTAAATACTTGCCAATAATTTACAAACTTTTTATTGAATATTTAATAAAATGTTTATGAACTTATCAAGACCTAGTAAATGTCTTATAAAATCGTGTATTATAGATAAATTACTTATAATCTTTTTGTAAATTATTATTTAAGTAACTACTAATTTAAATATTCTTAAAATCGTTGATAAAATTCATCTAACACTCTACAGAGCATTTCCGATGATGCCATTTGCCAAGCATGTTCTGATGATGTATTACGTATTGCTGTTTTATCGGCTTTTGTAGCTTCATCTAGATTTCCAACCCATTCGTAGAAAGGAGCGTGAACACATGGATATTAAGCTCACGTTCTATCTAACAAATGATGGTCAACTAGACTGTCTGAAATTCTGTAAAAGACACGAAACTTTAGCATATGACAATTGTGATATGATTAGGCTAATGAAAAACAGTGAATCGTTATCGGTCAAAACAATGGCAAATTCGAGGATTCCGATTTTGTGGTTTTATCTGAATACCCATTCGTAAAAAAAGAACGTAAGCGAGTGAGAATCCTCACGTTCCCAACAAACAATGGGTAATACACAAATAATATATGACAATTACACAGATTGAATGAAAATTCTGAGAAAAGAGAAATTATCTATTAATAACGATGCGATGATACAGGTGAAGGACACCATGATTAAGTATGGATGAATCGTGGGGTAAGCTAGTGATGAACATCCAAGAAGGATAAGCAGATTAAAAGGCAGCGTCATTATTAAATGTGCAGCTGACACATCTGATTGCATCGCAGTTGAATTTCGAAATAGTCGAATTACAGCACGTAAAGGAGTGGGCATTAAATAAGAACCTCAACATCAACTAAACAAAATCACAAATCTTTCAAAGACCCAGAACCAACACGGGGCCGTTACAACTTCCTAACATCAGAAGAACAACAGAAATCACAATCCTCGAGATCAATTTAAAAAAAAACTGCATATGGACACCCACGTCAGCAAGATATTGAAAATACAGGGCGTAGCGGTTCCGTAGGGGCTGGAGTCGATACGTATTCTTTTCGTCTCTTTTTCATTTCTTTGGTATTCTGATCCACGGAATGTCGTAACTTCTCACATACATTTGTTAAGTTTACAATTGCGTCGACTAATCTCTGAAAAAATAAACATATAAGGCTAAGTATGATTAGGTGCTACACTAATGTTATAGTCTATACAAAGATATTAAAATATGTCACACGTATTATAATATCTTTGAGTCTATACGTACATGCTTATTTTGTACACCATACTGATTGATTTTCTTATCACACCGAAATGCGGGTACCGAAAGGGGTGCGGAAGTAATCATACATCTCCCCAAAATTCTAAGTAGTACGTGTCTCAACAATTTACATACATCTACGTGTAAAAAATCTTTATAATAAGCAATAATCTAACTTATTAATGGTAATTTCATAAACAGCTCTTCAATTGAGCTGATAGATAAATCTATAATATCTATATTAACCATGTCTTTCGTTGGTGTAGAACTTCTTGGTTCATTGTCATTCTCGAATTTAGCTTCAACTGAATCATCTTTTCTATCACTGACTTCATATTTTGCTGTATAAGTTTCATCATCACTCATTGAATCGTCTGTTTCCTGATCTTCTGAGAGGCTGTGAATTGTACGGCCACGGTGTGTTTTTTAGGGGTTATACCTCAAGTTTCATGCCCACTCTGGAAACCAAATGGAGGTTGTTCCACATGTCCTAGGAAGTGTAAAAAACAAATGTGAAAAAATCTATCGAGCCCTTTTCTTTCTGCAGCTTTTTTACACTTTTTTGCTTTTTTTGCTTTCATGTTATAATAGACTTTCCTTGAAATTATGTGCCCACTCTAGAAACTAAATGGAGATTGCTTAATATATCATAGGGAGTATAAAAAAGTAAATTTGAAAAATGTCTGTCAAGCCCTTTTCTTTCAGCAGCTTTTTTGCACTTTTTTGCTTTTCCACATAATTGTTCTAATACATTTTCCTTGAAGTAATGTGCCCACTCTACAAACCAAATGCAGACTGCTTCACATGTCCTAGGAAATACTTTAAATGCAAGTTGAAAATAATCTGTCGAGCCCTTTTCTTTCAGCAGCTGGTTTCCACTTTTTCGCTTTTTTGCATAATTGTCATAGCACACTTTCCTCGAAATTATATGACCTTTTCCATATCTCTGACATAAATAGTTGCTGAAATATCAAATATGTAGCTAGTTATTGATGATCTTACAATGAAGGGAACCATATTTGACATCAGGATTCATTGTGCGATTGCTATGATCTCCGCTTTGTTTTAGTTTCGTGATAAATCCCGAAAAAATCATATTGAAGACTTTTGTACTTCGCAAATGCTTGGATTAGGTCTTTTCAGTGAGCAGGCAAGTGAAACAGTTCATCACAATTTCTCCATAACGTGGCAAAATTTCAAAGTATCTTCGATGGAAAATTTAGAATACCATAAAAATCTCTTAAAAGCTGTGTGCACTTACAACAGTCATCATATTTGACTGCTTTTCTTTATTCTTGAAGAACTGTCCTATATGTGTGCGGTAGTTCATATGAGCAAATCGGCTTACTGTCATTCTAGTTTTGATTATTCGCTATATGGTCATGATCTTGTTATTATTGCTATATAGACATGTTAATATTAGGCGAATTGTTTTCAACCGCGTTTTTTCAAGGGTGAGCGATTATCATGGAAATATAAGCCATTCATTAGCTTTTAGCAGCACAACACAGTGACTATTCTTATAGGGTTCTAGCATTCAGTTTTGTCGATGAAATACGAGGCATAAAACAACGCAAATTAAAAGTTTAAAAATCGAAAAGGTGTTAGAATGCTATCATCAAATTATTGTTTTCATCTAAACTTCCAATTGATTTTTTCATAGAGTAGATACGATGCAAGCATTAATTGGCTTACAGAATTGATTAAGCATGCATGCAAAAAGAGTAAAAAGGCTTCAATATCATCAGTATAGCTTGCCAGATAAAAATACATTTATCTGATCTCTATAATCATATAAGCAACTGTATGTATTTCAGCAACTATTTAGAGTTTTGTCAGAGATATGGACAAGGTCATATAATTTCGAGGAAAGTGTGCTATGACAATTATGCAAAAAAGCGAAAAAGTGGAAACCAGCTGCTGAAAGAAAAGGGCTCGACAGATTATTTTCAATTTGCATTTAAAGTATTTCCTAGGACATGTGAAGCAATCTGCATTTGGTTTGTAGAGTGGGCACATTACTTCAAGGAAAATGTATTAGAACAATTATGTGGAAAAGCAAAAAAGTGCAAAAAAGCTGCTGAAAGAAAAGGGCTTGACAGACATTTTTCAAATTTACTTTTTTATACTCCCTATGATATATTAAGCAATCTCCATTTAGTTTCTAGAGTGGGCACATAATTTCAAGGAAAGTCTATTATAACATGAAAGCAAAAAAAGCAAAAAAGTGTAAAAAAGCTGCAGAAAGAAAAGGGCTCGATAGATTTTTTCACATTTGTTTTTTACACTTCCTAGGACATGTGGAACAACCTCCATTTGGTTTCCAGAGTGGGCATGAAACTTGAGGTATAACCCCTAAAAAACACACCGTGGGGATTCGTAAAGATTATTTTTTCTAACAGATTTTATTCTTTGTCTGTACATTACTGTTAGTAAAACTTTTACTTGTCTGAGACTGCAGACTGAATCACAATAAGCTGGTAAGATTAACTTTTTTGTGAGACTAATAAGCAAGTAAATTTTGATTCGGATTCTGATTGGTTCTTTAAAAACTTCTTAGTGCGCATTTTATTTATTAGCTACATCATTTATAAATACATATAACATTTTATAATTCAATAATAATAATACCAAGCTTTGAGTACATACGAGTAATAGCTTTTTTAAATAATATTTGATATATTTAATATATTTAATATAATTTTTTAATAGTAGCATATTTCTTTTTCTTAAGAATGATTGGTTAAGTATTGACGAATGGTGTGACAATGATTTTTTTATCAACGCATTTGTCAATTAAATTCACTTTACATACTTAGCTATTTTGATGAAACAGATGACATTTTCAAATAATATCACGTTTTTAAAAAATATATTTTTGCAAAATCTTTCTGTTACAATTCAGTATTTTTTTTAAAGTTTGAGTGACTACAAATATCTAATACAGACAAAAATAAATTCAATAATTGGAAATATTAAATAAAAAATTTTAGAAGTACGATATGACCAAAGTTATTCAATATATATTAAAAATGGTATGACCAAAGACAATGAATCATTTTAAAACTGTAAGCTTCCCTATCTCTGCATGATTAACTTTTTGAAACATTATTATACTGAATGTCGGACAATTTTTTAAACATTGAAGATTAGGAGTTACCATAGAAAGTTAAACTACCGATCATAGATATTGCGCGATTCCAATTTTCATTTGAGTTTACTGTCTTGATATTTTCATTGTCTTAGGGTATGACAAGATAAATTTGAGTATTGGATGACTATGATGTTTTTAAAGAATACATTTTTACAAAAAGCATTCTGTTACAATATAGTATTTTCTGTAAACTTTGAGTGACTACAAATATCTAATACAGACAAAAATGAATTCAACAATTGAGTACATGGAATGACAAATTATAGAGGTACGGCATGATCAAAGGTAAGGCAAAATTATAACTCGCACCAAATTCCTCTCCAGTACGATCATACGTTTCATTCACTGATTGGCCAAAAAATAACGTGCAATAAAATCTTTTGCAAATCATTTAGTTTAGAATATTTTATTCGACGCTGATAATATGAAAAGCATTTCATTACAAAATTTACTTTAAATAACTTAGAAAATATAATTTCAGACATAGAGTTAAAAGGATAGTTAAAAATCTACTTATTGATGCCGTCATTGTACCAGGGAGTAGAGACTATCGTGTTGTAAGCTAACCAATGGTAATCAATATAAGATATGTTGTGACAAGGTAATGAATCTTGGATGACTTTCTACCACAAACAAATTAGAAGTTGTAGAGCTAAAAATTAAATTTGTTTATTATTATCAATTGACAATTAACTCAGTCTCACATACAGTTGATTTTTCAATTATTCTAATGCCCGATGACTCTTTTGATGAAATGATTTAAACGTGTCGGCAGTAATTTAAAACTGATGATATGATTTTTCTAAATCTTTAAGATACCTAGTAGTTATTTGAAAAGAATACGTCGAAAATAAGACTGATTCTTAATTCTTTGAACCCTACGCTCATTTAGCGAGCAGTTACCCAGAACCTAGAGATTGTAGCCTATTTTGAGATGCTCCTAATTATTAAGTATTTATCTGATTGTGTTGTAAATTGAGATATAATAGGTTTAGCGTATCCCCTTTCAAGTGATTATAGTTATATTGGTATTTCTTGTATAAAAAGTGCAAAAAATGATTAACAAAACTATGTGCTTATAGACTAAAAAAAATTTTTCAAAAAAGCAAATCGCTCAAATATGTCGATACACATGATCGGTAAATCTAATCAAAGCTTTCAACTGTGTGCCAGAGACCAAAGCAAGGAGAAACACAAAGTGCTTTCTGATATGGAGCACATTCATACCTTGTTTCACGTCGTTATCGTCCTTCAGCAACGACAGACCTGTTCCTTCTGATGAGCGAGCAGACATGACATAGCCTTCGTGGACCAGTAATCGATTATGCGGCTTTTTACGACTACACTCATGTGTATTAGCAACGAAAGAAAACCTCGAATGTCATTCAAAGAGACAGGCTTCCATTTCCTGAATATAGAATTCGGAGAAGATTCCGGATTCTGAAGACTCATCTGAATAGCATACATGTTCGTGTGACGCTTCAGTATCTTCATCATCTCAGGAATCCAAAAGAGACAGAAGAATTTATATGGAGTCACACAGTCATCTGGTATATTGACAACGCCACTGTCTCCCGTAAATTGACAACGACTTGGAAATCCTCGTAGGTCGCGTGTCCAGCCGTCGTCTGACGTTTCGAAGTCTTCTTCTTCAACATCATCAATCAATGAGGCATCATCTTCCGCTTCAGATTCCGGTTCAATGTCTGAACCGATGGATAGAAGCCTTTCGTGCACCTCGGCGGGAGATATCGTCGCACGTCGTTTTGTCATTTCACACACCACGATGAAAATGAGCGCACGCAGTTATTCTGCCTGACATAAAGAATCAATGCTTGTCACCGTTCCCAATGACTCATCAAGTCAGCAGACAGCAGACAGACTGTTAACAATAAGCCAATGTTGTTGCTGACGTGATTTGATTGCCAACAGCTTGATTAATAGTCGCAGCGAGGAAAAAATATACAATACCGAGTTAACTCGGTATTAGGGCTGAGAGGTTGTTGAGCAATACCGAGTTAACTCGGTATTACATGTAGGGTTCAAAGAATTAATTGTAAAAATCATTCTAATTCCTGATATTTCAGGGAAAATCGTATTACAACTTACTTTTAAAATACGGCTGAATCTTTTTTTCAAAACATGATCTTATTCTTCCTGATTCGTAGCACACATAAATTTCAGGCAAAATCAGACCGAAATCTAAATAGTTGTCTTGCAGAATGACAAAGTAAAATAAATCAAGTTAAATATTACTGAATCTTGTTCAGTTTAACACTGATTTAGACGGAAAATATTGTAATGAAATGATTTTACTGAATTTGCATGGTTTAAATACTGATTCACCCTGACTTTTCAGAATACAATTGCTTGGGAAGTAGCGAAGATACACATGCTTTATGAAACGATACTGCAATAGAAAGTAATTTAATCTTTCATGGATAAAACAAATTCATTTTATTTGCTCACAAACTATCATGCATAGTAGGGAGTGGAATGATTCATTAGACCGAAGAAAATAAACCCGACATTCATAACATGAGTACTCATATCAGAGATTTTTTAGTGCAATGTCGATTTTTAAGTGATGTCAAAATATGATGCGGCTATATCTCCATTTAAAAGTATGTGTAAGAAGTGTCCAACATATCGAAAATATGCTGATTATATATATCGAAAATATACTGAGGAAATTGACAATGATATTCACGTGAGACTTATTAGAGCAACACCTCGTGGTCTTGGTAACAACTACACATATTTGACAGTTTTTTGATATAATATTGATAATTTATCATATTATTGTAAAAGTATTGGAAAGAAACTAAAAATGACGTGTTTTTACAATCTAACACTTATGAAACAGAAAGTAAATTATGTAGTAAACTGTGAAAGTTGCCTATATCTATTAACTAGAGGATAAATGTTATCATACATTTATAAATTATTTGTAAAATTTATAAGCAGTTTTATGATTTATAATGTTTAGTAAATTTTACAAGTATATTAAACTGTTTGCAAGTTAATCATAAACTTCTAAGCGCTTATAAACATTTATAAGTTCAAGTAAGCCGGTTAGTCTCGGGTTAGCCAAATCAAAACTTCGTATGTCCACCCTTAGCGTCGATCACTGCTTGCATTCTCTTGGGCATGCTGTCGATTAGTTTTGAAAGAGTATTAGGCAGTGTTGAATCGCGGTGCCAATGTTGTATGATAAAGGAGATTAATTCTTGCTTCGTGGTTGTTGTTTTTGATGAAATCCGCCGCTTGATGATACCCCAGAGATTCTCTATAGGGTTCAAATCCGGAGAGTGCCCAGGCCAATCCAATGTCACAATGTTGTTGCTTCGAAGAAACTCGGTTATTATCTTTGCTTTGTGGCATGGTGCCCCATCATGCATAAAGATGACATTTCCGTTGGGAAACCATGCGCGGAGTTGAGGAAGTGCACGTGATTCCAGAACCTTCTGGTACTGACAAGCGTTCATATTGCCTTCGACGATATGAAGCTTTCCTGGCCCTTTCGCACTGATAACTCCCCAGACCATCACTTTCGTCGGATGTTTCACTGTCTGTCTGATGGGCACTGGAGTTCCTCGTATATGCCACACTCTGCTTCGTTGCGCTCCTTTACATTCGAAGAGACTTTCGTCGCTGAAGCAGACCTGCCTCTATTGTTCCACTGTCCACTCAGCATGCTTCTTTGCGAAGGACAATCGTTTGCGCATCATTGAAGGGGTAAGCTTTGGCACACGTCTAGGAACCACCGAGCGACAAAATGTCTTGAGTCGTCTTTGCACAGTCCTCAAGGAGACCTTAACACCGTCATTCTCCCATTCTCCATGGAGTTGATGAGCGTCATCAAGAGGATTTCGTCGTAAATTTCGAAGGAGAAGGCGGTCCTGTTTCTTAGTTGTCGATGATTTGCGTCCTCATTTGCCATGTCGTCGAGATTTAATTGTCGAAGACGTTTTCAACCGTGCCACAGATGATTTGCTCACTTCAGTTCTTCTCGCTATTTCTCGAATAGACATTGTTTTCAGGTTCAGCAACGCTATAACTTCGGTTCTCTTTTCTGTTGATAGGTCTTGACCTGGTATTGTGCTTCACAGTGCACTGAATGATGAAATGTGGTTTGAACAAGTCTAGATGTGAAATCTATGAATTAAAATTCATATTCAAACTCAAATTTGATAAATTTCTATGACCGTGCCTTTTTACAACTTGCAGCAATCAGATATGATGTCTGACGCCCCCGAAGGAACGCAATAGATATCTGTCCCAAGTAATTTGTCGCGTGCACATTTCACACTTTGCTTCGTCAAAAAGTTGTGAAACATGATATCTTGGCGCCCATGTGCTGGTAATACATTCAACACTCATGAGAACAAATGTGCCTGAAATTGCTTCCAATGCATGTGCATCCAAGGCATTATGACCGAAATACTTAAAAAGTGAAGGTGTCCCAAGTAATATGGCGCCTACTGTATATATATATATATATGCAATAAATATATATATATTTACATATACACAAATAGGAGCACATACAAATATACATCTGCGAGCCATCGGATATCTTCCAATTTATGTCCTCGACAGATAGCTATACTTCCCATATTATAATAATAATTATTATATTTGTCAATCACAAAGATATTACATGTACAGAACTGCAGGAACTAGGGTGACAAGTATGTTGACCCTCACTATGTACCGTACAAAATATCTTTAGTCAGATCAAGCTCATTTTTGCTATGAGCAAAATGTAGCCCAATACTACCTGGCGGCCGCATTTTCTATGTCTCGTGTGTGAATTTTAAATTTTTTGTTTTGATGCTAGAATGATTTTGTAATTTCCTTCCTAGCCTGACGATAGCTACGGATAGTAGCTTAAATATATCGCTGCTCATGAATATATTTCATCTACAGCAACTAAAAGAATCGGCTCTTTTCAAATATATATAAAACGGAGACACTTAACATTAGTGAGCATTTTTCAATTCATTCATTATTCTGAAGAAGCAGTACTTTTACATCAGCTAACAAAATTACTTTAGATCTACAACCGAATGTGAAGCTGCAGCGTTATTCATAAAGTCCCAAATGAGTACTAACTACGACTAAGAAATGAGTCCCAAATTCTATCACTGTTTAAGAGTGAGAAAATATCAGTACTCATTTTAGGGTTGTGACTCTTTGGGCTCGAAAGCACAGTACTTAATTCGTACTAATTTCAGAACTGTTTGGGTTCGAAAGCACATAGCTATATTCGTACTCATTTCGTAGGTTATATGTCCCAGACAAGCACCTCCACTACTCGAAAAATGCCATGCGGCATATATAACTCGCTATTTTCCATCTGCACATCCATCTCAGAACTGTTTTGGGAATTAAACAAAATTTATTTGAATCAATAAAATATGCACAGGACTCAAAGCACTGTCGGGTAGGATGTCAAACGTTGGCAGGACTCAAAGCACTGTCGGAGAAGATGGAAAACGTTGGTAGGACTCAAAGCACTGTCGGGTAGGATGTCAAACGTTGGCAGGACTCAAAGCACTGTCGGAGAAGATGGAAAACGTTGGTAGGACTCAAAGTACATTTGGAGAGTATGGCAGATGCTGGCAGTATAAGGAATTATGCCTAGACCGCAATCAAGCAGTGGGTGACGCAATGGAGAAGGCGCTGTGAATCAAAGTGTGAAGTAATAGTACGGCAGTTCAGTGACGCAGCTCGATCCATCGGTTTCATCCTCGCTGTAGCTGGGTCAGAATTTCACGCTTGTTTGTTCTTCCCTTTTTATTTCATCATGTAAGCTCTCAATTAGAACTTGATACAATCTTAAGTACTTCTCTGAATTTAAGTTCGCTAATTTTAGTACTCAGATTGGAACTTAAATAGGACTTAGTGACTTACAGTGCACTGAAAGCCGAATGTTTAATCAGTTGGATTCCGATCAATTACACACGCCACGTGTCTCACTATATGAGTCATTGCATGAAAAGCTTGTGACTTTTTTTAACGCTTTTATTGCGAATATCACGCCTGTATTGGTTTTTGCATCATTATCTATCAAATCCGATAGGAGATTGGCGATATTCTTCTACATCGCATATAGAACATCTAAGCATTCTAAATTGAGCAAAGTCATTATTCCAACAGTCACCAAAGGAGGCAACATGCATTTCCTCAAGCATTGAATTTCTAACCTGCCGAACATACATGAACATAAGATTCGTCTCTAAATAGGAATATCCGAATAGTGCTTTCCTCTCACGAGTGGTGTCTTCGAATAACCCGTGCCTGGTTTTAATGTCGCTCTTGGCAGCGGCTACTTATCGGGGCTACTATCAAAAGTTTCAATCCGGCTCACGTAAATTATGTTGAATCCGAACTATACATATCGGCTACATGATGGTCCTGAACGACTTAAAAAATAAAAAGTGCCCATCTCCAAATGTTGCACAATCGAAAGGCTAATTGACGAGAAAATAAATTTTTTTGTGAATTTTTCAAGGTATAGTCGATTCAATCGTCCTGGACATGCCTCTAAAATTAAGCTTGTTAAAGACTAAAAGACTAACGCATCATAGTATTTTACAATGTTGCATGTGTCAAACTCCTTCGATTATAGGGGCACTGTTGACTGTTCCTTTGTTAAATGGAGACACGAGTTGACAATTATTCACAAGAATGAATTATTAGCTTGTTCTGTCCTATATTTCGGGTCTACATATACATGTACATGCTGGAGCTTGGAGTACCATCATTTAATAGAACTCCGATCCGGTCAAAATGATAGTACTCCGTGATGCAGACTACAGATTCCTATTCCATTGTAATTGGTGTTAAAATCGAAAATTTGTTTGAGATATTTTTGAAAAATTTCAATACTGCTAATCGTAGATATAGTTAGAGTACAGAATTAATATTTAAATTCTAAATGAAGTAATCAAACGATGTACGTGTTTTCTTTTTCAATTTTGTTGTTGGTTATGAGTGAGCATGTGAATGCTTGAGTTTGAATGAACATTTTTCATTATCATAGGCAATGAGGTTAATCAGCGTTCAAATTCAAAAATCTTGTTTCCAGTCGACCGATGTTTTAACTTTTGATTGTGTATCATCAAAAAATGCCATGGTATGTCGATTGATCTTCAACCAGGAATCTTTTTGAACCCGCTTCTAGTACTCAGTTGATGCATACCTTACACGGACATGCAACTTTTTGTCTTAATAAGTTCAGGACCACTGTGTATGCATATTTGTGAAAGACTAATTTGTGTGTGTGTGACATTTATCGGTATCCGAAATTTGTTACTTGTCATGCATTTAGCTGAAATTCAGTCGGTAGAAAAATCACCAATTTAATATTCAACCGAATTTTTGAACGATGATGTGACTCAAAACGATTTTGATTTTAGCCAGCAGATGGGGTTACTAAAGAGAGCAACAGCTCATGTTGTTTTCAAAAAGCAAACAGCGTGTGTTTAATTGCAGCTTTGCTGTTTAAGGACCTCTCATAACAAGGTTACGGAGCTTCATTTCCGGTAACGAATGTGCTTACATGGATTTAGGTCTAGTTCTCGATTTTACCAATTGGATTTTTACCAGATCGCGGTTTTTATTTGCATCATTCAGCCGCGACTCCTTTTAGAATCCAGTTCGAGAATCCACCCACATTTTTTCAAAGAACAATTTTTTGACATCGATTTGGGCTCCGTCCAATGGTTCTTCGAATAATCTGTCACTAGCATCAATTGATAGTTCAATGCAATTTCAAGAAATCAATGGTTTGACAAAATATTATCTGAGATAAATTAATGTGTGCTGACCTGTTCTGTCAGTGAACCTTCGCTAGTGCACTGATACTAATCAATAAATTCTGATAATGCTTAAGTTGCTCCGGGCATTGCTGCATATTGTTATATAAAGTTGCATCGAAGTTGGGCGATGCGAACTAAGCCTTCTAATAATTAATAAGGATAAACCATAATGAATGCATTACTTATTTCCTTAAATGATGATGCGACTCAATGTAAATATCATATTTCCATCACTACTTCCTATAGCACTGTGGTAAAAACAAGAATAATAAATATACTAGTTCTGGAATGGTGAATGATTTAACTCTAAAAAGTGGAAAAATAATTGGTTGACAGCAATATTCTGATATGGATTCAGGAGGTGTCTGAACTAGATTGTCGGGAGTTCCACCAACTTTTGGGAAGCTTTTAAACTTTCGTGGAACCCTGGCTTCCATCATCAGTGACATTCATAAAATCCTGCATTTGTATGTTATGCATTACTGTCTCAATTATATGACAGTGACCAATATTTAGTTTAATCTATCATTTGATTAATTACTTGAGGCAATTTATAATTCAATACTTAATAATGTCAATAATTCCTGATCATACCCAGGTGTTGTTGCGTACTTTAACCGATCAGATCAGTTGAAATGTGTCCTTTTCGTCTATATAGCTGATCCGTTTTTGATTCAAGCACTTTTCGGTTTAATACCGATTGTCAATAGCATCTACTAGCTTTTTGTGTTCATTTCATTGTGTCTTTGATTGCATTGCATACATGCGTGTACTTATAAGCCATGGAAATAATTTTTGGCTTTTTCTTCTAATTCAAACTTCATGTGACATGTAGGCAGGTACTTTTCTACCTTTGTAGACATTGAGTCAAGACATTTTCACAGACCGCAGACATCAGTCATTTATCGCATTATTCGCAGACTGTATGCAGATTTCAAAGAAAGATGCAGTGAAAAACGTATGAGGAACACATGGAAACTATAGTGAAAGATGAAGTTTTTTGATAGGAAACACATACCAGGATGCATGAAGTCCTGAATACCAAAGGAATTTTTAGAGAAGCGGCTGGTGACTTTATCTTCAGGGTGCTTTGAGTAATTGTCTTGAAAATCCGCTTATACATCTTCAAAGTACTCGAAACTCCGCCTTCCTCTTGTACGTGTATACGCGAGGGCGAATGGTGAAAACAGAGAATTTTTAAGGAAGGACAATTTTTTGACTTAAGGCCTATCAATTGTTGGGGGAGAAGGTAACAAAAATATAAAGTGTTTTATGTTCAAAATTATCAACATAATTACTAAGCAAATGACTGTAATTGCTAAGCAAAGTAAGCGCTCTTGAAGTAAATTTCTACTTATTCCGGTTCGTTACATTCAATAAAGTCGGGTAGTCAAATGCTCTCTGTATAGCTTTTTATGAGGCTAGCAATTATATAGCGATTTTCTGTTTGTAATTGCATTTGCACTGCAAACCATTTTCAGTTAAGCTTCTGAATATATTTTTGCAGTATCCGCATCTGTACCTTTCATACACATAAACAATGGATCTTTTTACACGTAATTATCAGAGCATGAAATGTAATTATGACACTGCGATCAAAATGACATCAGACAGGTGAGAGGTCACAGGAAAATAAAAAAGCAACTTCAACACTCAGTTTTTTCCTGATCGCTATTTTCTTTGGCCTGTATACCAATTTTGAAAATAATATTTGATGACATTATTGTTACATTTAAAGACAGAACAATATTATTGCAGGTAAAATAGCACACATGCACATGTGCAGAGCCGCTTCAACACTCAGGGAGCTGATGGCAGAGGACAAATAAAGATTCCGTGATAGAAGCCTAGTTGATTTGCATTGCTGCATGTAGAATGCTTCAAGTAGAGTGAAAAAGAGTTGTTGCCAGTTTTCAATGAAATGGCACCACCAAGCCTCGAGATGAACTGACTTGGAGAGTAGTCTCCCATGCCACAGAATGCTTCCAGTGTATTGGCTTCCAATGGTCCAATGATGCAGACAATTATTTAGGTTCCATTGAAATTCCAAACCATTATTGTCATTTTTGCAAATTTTCATTTTTCACTTCTTGTTCCTGCACATGCTTCTAAAATCTAACTGCTTTTTTCACAAAACAACTACATATCAGCAAGTTTTAAGTTTAAGTTTGTTCCTGTGCACTATTGAGATTTTTCGAAGTTTTATTATCTTATTTCGAAAAGTCGCAGCTTGAGACTTACTTATGGAATAAATCGATAAAACTGTGCTTTATAAAAGTCATTCATCATCGAAGTAAAGTATAAAAAATATTCTAAAACTTGACTTCTCGACGTGCCTGAAAATTTTGCAGAAATTGAATTTAATACCTGTAGTAAATTAAGGATAATATGATATAAGCAAGCACTCAGAAAAATATGGCAATGCGGATAAGAAAACAAGATATTTAATTGGAGAGAACAACAAGAAGGGATCTAGGGAAATTTCAGCATATGTATGCATGTGTATTTAACGTCACTTGCTCTGTATCAGAACTCAGATGAATTCTTCTGCTTTATCTGTTTTATCAGATGATGCTTCAAATTGGGTAATTCAATCATTGCTCAAAAAAAATATTCTTCAAATCACGAATTTGCCTTCAGCTTTTGAAGTTGATTTCTTATTGTTCAATAGTTATGATATCATAACATGCATTTTGAAACTTCTCTTCGAAAGCACTGCGACTCAGAGTTGTCAATTCTAACATTTAAAAACACATTGTCTTATTTCTGTCCCAGTGTATTGTATTATAATATAGGTGTTGTATGGTGACATCGTCTCTTTGACGTAACTGTGTAACGCCTGACATGACATTTCCTGGTTAACGAACCAGTATTATCGCACACCGAACGATAACAAGCGCTCTCGTGCGACAACCAACTAGTGGATTGGTTATCGCATGGCGAGCTTTTTTCGTGGCTAACTGCACCCCTTGAAGCATCGCGAAATCATGACTGTATGCAATGTGTGAGCGCCATTGTGTAGGAATGGAATGAATCGCGGTGTTTACATCACCAGGACGAGTTGAAAGTGAAGTCGGTTTGCGGATGAGAAAGCAAATGTATTCAGTCAAGTCTTGGTCATGTCACACAAACATAGTAGACAAAACATGTTTTGTGTCTGGCGCTTACGATTTTGTGGTAATTAAAATGTGATTTCTTTAAGTTTACTCTCTACAATCGGGATGAAATTGTTTCAGATGATTTAATGGTAAGCAACAGAAGAAGTTACAAAGATTTCAAGATTCTTAATTCATAAAGGAAAATTTCTCAGAGAAAGCTCTCAGAGTGATGAAAAATATAATGTAGCGATAAAGTGAAGCAAAAACATGGAACATACACACCTGTCAAATTCTTTGTCCGCTTGCGTCTCACAATCTTTAAGTTTCTCAGACTCCAGACTATTAATTGACGCCGCGCAGGCCCCTATTGTTATGATAAGAATGAAAGCGATCAATCATGAAGTGTTGAGATAATGGAAAAGCAAGGAAAACATACACTTTATGCAAAATCTAGGAATGTTTGACGTTTCATCTTCTCTCAATTCTCGGACTGCAGACTCCCAATTAATTATTCACTTGTCGAAATCACTCATATTAGAGAAATAATTACTCCGGGTTTCAATGACACAGCGGTATGACGCGCATTCCTCATGACACATTCCATAAAACGTCAGAAATGACAGCAAAATCGAGGTGATTTCAACGAACAATCAAAAGCGTTTTATGTTTGACGGTTAGTCCTCAAGTAGAGATGATTTAAAATAAAAACAAAGTACTTAGAGACAACTTCAGTGAAATTCTGACATATTCAACTTTTTATCTCCTCCTGAGTCTGTACGTAACTCAGTCAACCATACGAGAGAAATGTCTAATCCGCGCTCCAATGTCAGAGCGGTCTGACGCGTGCTGCACATGTGTTCACAAATGGCTCACACAAGAAAAAGGGAAGATTTGTATGACACCGTGCAGAGAAAGCAGTGTCGATAAGTTAGTTATCGCACTGGAAGCCAGTCTCGCGCTACGCGCTCGACTGTGCTACCGGTGCTACCAGTGCAATAACTATTACTTGTTCGATGATGACAGTTGTGAAGTGTCGTCCACGCTGTTGCCTATTTAATGCATGAACAGCGATAATAGACATCCCATCCATAGAATTAGATTGTTCGACTGCATCACTTTGATAGAAGTGCAAACTGATTCAAAACGATGGCACATGCTGGAACCTACTAAGTTGGCAAAAAGAAATGTTCAATGCCTTACAGAGACAGAAAAAATAGTCGTGCGTCGCTTGCGGATTGCCGTGAATTCCTTCAAAATGCTCCAATCGCTACGATTCCTTCAGATTCAAAGAATTCTGATCATTGCGCAAAAGTTTTCTAAATAAAGTTGATGATTTTGATCATTATTAAAAAAATTACCAGGCGAAGGAAAAAATATTTACAAACTTCTCTGTAGAACTTGATACCATCTGTGTCTCTTTGCTGTGTGATCCGGTTGATAACAGTCACTGAAACTTTCCACATTTTGGCGAGTTTAGTGTTGAACTGGCTGCTCATTCTTCGATTTCTATGGTATTATGTTAGCAGATTGTGCTATTTCATAGGCATCTCATGTTCCAATGCTTCCTTTCTAGTCAAACAGAAGAAGAGAAGACCGGTGTTACAGTATACGTTTTCCGTCCATCTCTTTTACCGGCGGGACATTAAAATAGTGTTTACATTTTCCGGTCGGAAATTTAAAGTATGTTTGTCACACTGATTTAGAGTTTCCGCTTTTCTCTTTTACCCCTCCACCGAACTAGCTAAGACTGCATGTGTGTATTTTACCCCCTCATTAATCTGTTACCCCTTTCATGAGTATAACGTAGGATATTTAGAATAAAAACGAAATTCCATTATACATTGTATTTTTTCAAGTGACATGCATTTATCATTTTTTTAATCTTATACCATTACTGCTTACATAGTAGGTGTTTCTTCCCTTTATAGCGTCAATGGTATAAACAGTAGAGCTCCATGTGGTCTCCAACTTGTTTCTTTTTTTGTCATCTCTCCTCTTGTTTCTCATGAGCACTTTGTCGCCTACCGAGTACTCTGGTGGTGCATTTCGTCTCTGATGGTATTTCCCCATCTTCTCCTGAGAGTCCTTGATCTTCACCATCATCCTCTCGTGAAGTTTTCTCCTCGCTTCGTTCTTGACTGTCAAATATTGAGAGAATTCCGCGGACGTCATCGTTCGAGCATCATTTGCTTGGTCAATAATATTCGAGTTCCCAGCAAAAGATTCAGGCAGATGTTTAATGCAGTCTATTGCAACAATATGAAAAAATTGAGGTTTTTCTATTGGAATTGGATAGATTTCCTTGCTTCTGCTGCAGAATTTTTATTCACTGTTTGGCAGGTATGACATCTTGAGACAAACTCCTTAACATCTTTCGACATGTTAGTCCAGAAATACCTCTGCTCGATTTTGTGCACAGTCTTCATTCGCCCAAATTACCGCCTTCTGTACCGCTGTGGAGTGCATGTAGTTTTTCTTGCTTTTATTCAGTAGTAAAGAGAACCATTCTTTATAAAGTACTTCTTACTTTACGAGAATCAAGCTTCTGTCCTTTTGACCTTTTTGCTTTGTAGTACAAAGTGCCATCGAAAACAGTGTAATTTAGAGCTTTGCTTCGTACTCTTCTTTTCATCGCTTTATCCGCCTCTTCTGGGTAGGTTCCATCTCTCAGTTAGTAGCAGACATGTCTGTCGGTCACTTCTGAGACAGTTCCGACTTTGGAGGGACCTCGCGTCTTTCTTGTTGATAATGTAGCATGTTCAGCAGACATCTTCGATAATTCAATCAGCAAACGTCATCGTGTTAAAGAAAGCCACGCATTTTATTTCTTTCATGACCCTAAATCACTGACATAGCACTCATGATCGAGAGAAATAGAGACATGACGGAAATAGAATATGCTGATTATGTTGTGACTTTCTTTGACCTAGGGGGCTATTCAGTAACGGGGAAATCTGATTCTCTGTTTCTGATCAGAAAAACAGAGCAGGGGGTAAAAGCAAGTCATAACACCGGTCTAATTCTGTGATCCCCCAGCATTAGTACACTGACTGCAATCTTGACTTAACACAATTTGGCGACCACGCCAGGACAGATGAACAGTCATCAACGACTGTAGTCGAAAACAAGCAAGCCATTGATTGCTTGGTATGCAAGTCAAGCTCTCTGCAATGGCATTCAATCAGAATCATCTGGATCAAGGATTCCGGTTCGATTCGTTTGCGTTGGTGGATTGCTGAAGAGTTACCTTGAGAGTTGGAGTTTTTCCTGGGGTTGTCGGTGTCGAGCGGTTTCCGGATATTGCGGTGGTAAGGTCGATTTTCCTTTTCTCTGCTGGCATCACACTGTTCTGATTTACTGTACCGTTAAGTATATCTTACAATACAATTATTCGTCATAAAATTGAGTTGAATTGTCGCTGCTTTAGTAATAAGAATTATTACTGAAGCCTGCCTTATTCATTGGTATTCCTGTTGCATTCGTCAGGGTGTTCCAAGTTACTTTATCAAAAAACCAACGTCATCTAAGATTTCCAAGAATTCTGTATTGGTCATGCGCGTCATCATGAGCGTCAGGCACAGAATTTAACATTTTGTTAAATTAAAGCGCGCGCAGATGAATCTAATTCTGTGGCGTCAGGCGCCCGACAGTACGGGTAAGAAAATAGCTTAGGGTGACGCATTCTAGCTAGATAATTTCGGTCAATCATGTGTGAACTTTTAAAGGTAGAAATAACACGTTCATCTCCGAAATATGTGAACGCCGTTCAGTTCAAGTTCAATTTTGAAAAAAGGAACGCCGTTCAGTTCAAGTTCTCGTAAATCATGAACTAGTTTATGAACTAATTCAATTGAACGGCGTTCAGTTGCCCTCTGTTCCAGAGCAGCCTACACGCAGGAAATGATCGTCCACCAAAAGTCAGGTTGCTGCAAAAGAGACTATAACTTTGTTATTAGAAGCACGTCGAAAATGTTGACGATCACTAATGGTGGATAATTCTTAATTTCATCGCCGATGGAGTCAGGCATTTGTCCATGAATACTAGCAAGAACCAGTAGCCATTTTATCTGCTGCAATTATTGCTGTATATCATTATTAGCTACATTTTTATAATTATTAGGAGAACAATCAGTTAAAGAATTAACGTCAAATATCGAGGACTTTCTCATTATTTTCTGATTATGCCGTCCTTTATTCAATACTGAAACGATAGTGTCAGGGCGAATGTGAATTAAAATATGAATTTAGATGGACTAACTGAATCAGTGTAAATGATGAAGCCAACACAGAGCTCTATGGAATACCAAACGATTTTCTGGCCGTTTGCAAAGTTGAAGAGTAACGTTGAACGGGAAGAAGTAACTGTTCCTGAAGCGGTTTCCAATACACCATTTAAGGACGGTGTCATTGACTCCAAGAGAAGCTCGTCAAAGATTTCAGTATGATCGACGGTGTCAAATGCAGAAGTTATGAGAGACACAGACGATTTAGGAAATAATTGCGACTGAATTTCTAGTCAAATAGTCAGTGGTTTCAGTCAAATACAAAAGGTAAAATCCAGATCTTTCCAAAAGTTTTGATAAAAATGTAATATTGAATATAGGACGATATCCGGAAAATTCATGAAGACAAATTTGCCCTTTTTCCTCATCAGAGAGACTGAGATTTTTCAATGAAGTGATGGAAAATTCAGATGATGACTCTTCAATATATGGGTAATTAATGATGAAGGGAGTCTGGTCGGCAGAGGATTGCGTGAAGACCTTTTGTTCGATTAACGGGAAATGTTGAGTTTCAGTGAGGAGAACAAAATTACAGAAGTCTGAGACAATCGAGTTGATAGAGAATGATGAAGGCGCAAATCTCGTAGTTGAGGGGTGGACAATGGACATATTCAACTTTGGTGAAGAGGCATTTATGAAATAAAGAGGCGGAAAGTAATTCAGTAGCTGCGGGCCTAACCACGTTCGATCAGAGTGCCAACAGAGTGAATCCATCAGAGTTGATCTTGTTAATCCAGAAAGAACGCCGTTGTCTCATGTAAGGCGAGAGTGATGAGATTGAATGCTTTGTTTTCATTCTAGGTAGATAGAGTTAGAGAAAGTGTACGAGAGAGACGTAGTGTCATAAGAACGTGTCATGGCCGAAACCAAGAAAAAGGTGTTGTCTTACATCAAGAAAAATAAGCTTCAATACTTAGGACACATGTATGTTACGCGGAGAAGCAACATTAGAGAAGACTATTTATAATAGCATAACCAGCACGCTGCCAGGAGGGCAAGACCGCCAAAGAGTCAATTGGCATTTGGGATGTGTGCGCCGAACGGAACAATGGTCGTCAATTTGACTCTATGCACGAATAGTAAGTCGGTTCAAAGGCGACTCATGACAATGAGATTGTCTAACCTTCGAAGCGAGGACGATGGATGATGAAGAACACGAAAAAAGTCGTCGAGAAAAGGTTTAAAAAATCATGACTTTGTTTTGTATGATTCCAGCATTTTCTATCATATCTTTCAATTGAACAACCTGTTGAATAATTGAGTGTCTTGGAATCCTCAAAAGCTGATCTCGCACATGTTAAGTCGTTAGAATGTTATCACAAGTTTACTAAGCTCATGCTTATATGATACTACTTGAAATTATTACTATAAACTCCTTACTTGTAAGGGCAGGTTTATCAATGTTCCATCTAAGGAGCTAATGATCCTTAATGATAGGATATGATCAGAAATAGAGACACATCATTCGTTGCTAGGCAGTCATATGTCGCTCTGTCTTTGATTTTCGATATAGATAGAAGGGAAACTTCAAGCACTCCGTCGACAAGATAACACAGTAATTGAGCTAAGAGCAAACAGCTTTTTGGCATCTGCCTGCAAATCCATACCATGCATCATCTGGTGATTTTGAATGGCATTTTTTTTGCATTGATATCTTTTAGTTGTCTAAGTTCTCTCATATATCAACAGACTTGAAATGTGAAAACTGCTTAAAAGGGTGAAAATTGATTCAGTTTTGCATGCCTCAATGATTCTAATTTTCACACGTGAAACTGAATGTTGTACATTTGAATAAAACAATGATGCCGATTCTTACATTACTACCTCGACAACTTCTGATGGTCCAAATTTTTCTAGACCATCAGAGGTCAAGTCCGCCACTTTTACAGTATCTCTTCAATGGACGAAATCATGTTTAAGAGGTTGATCTGATTGTTTCAATTAGAGGTTGAAATGTATGAAACACTCACCCAGATATTTGATCCAATCAGATGTTTGGTAACTTCTAAAGCGTGATTAAAAATCAGAATTAATGATAAGAAATCAATGACGCGTTTCATGTACCGTTACACCAAAACTGTCTCTACCATTTGTCGTGCACTAACTGTAATATTGTTTCTAATGATTTTTGGTTCACCCTTGGATTTCTTTTAATGCTGCTTTAAAATCAAATCAGGTCACTTATAGATCATGAACTTTGAAGAAAAGCGTGGATTCTTTCAGGTATGCTAATGGATAAGATTATTGTGTCACCGTATGAATCAGCAATCCTTTGAGGTTATTAGTTAAAAGTCATTTTCTAGACTATGTGTTATTGGGTCTATGTAGAATTTAAGTAGCGATCGGTGCAATGGTGCCGAGAACCAAATCGAAGATCTCAGTGATTCCAATGTCAAAGAACTTCAGTCCACCTTACGTGAGGTTGACTGACTGTTGTATTTACGCACTAGAAGACTAACTCCTGTCCTGCGAACGATTGTTTCCAGGCCTATTTTTGAGAGCACTTTCAGAAACACAATTTTAATTAAGCATCGTTCGTTTTTGTTTATTGCCATTTCATCTTCGGTAATGTCTTCGCTCTTTTTCCGAAAGGTGTCATCGCATCATTCGTAGACATGATTGTAATTGTGATGCTTTTGTGGACGTTGTCAACAACTGTCGCATGTCTGTTTATTATATGACAAATCATCAACTCCACTTCATCTTGGTAGAAGTAGTAGCTAATGCATTATTACATCATTAATTTCGAAGTATCTCAACAGCATTCATAAAGTTTGACTTTTATATTGAGATGCTCAATGACTTTTTTACCTATCTAATGACTTTTTACTAATCTTTCGGTAAAGATGATATCTGTCTGACTTCTCCGAATAATTTGGAGATATTAAGTATAGAACCAAACATTTTGGCATGGTTGTCTTCAGGTCATTTTTACAATTTCTTGTCGTTATTGTGCCAACAGAAGATTCTGATAGGTCGTGCATGCGAGAATGTGGTAAAAATGAAATTAAAATGCTATGTTTGACGATATGAACATGCTCACACGGTGAGTCTGAACAACTTTTTTGTGGAAGAAAATTGTCCAGCTTCAAATCCACTTGGACATGCTGCGGAGCAGTCCCCAAAAAAACAATTAAAAGCAAGCGGAAAATATTTTAACGAGGGCTTTTTGATAAAGGTCAAATTCAATCTCTTTGAAATTCAAATTTTGAATTCTCTTGAAAAAAATGTTCAACCTCAAATCCACTTGGAGATGCTACAGAGCAGTCCCCTTGATCGATTAAAAGTAACCGGAAAATATTTTATCGAGGACTTTTTGATATAAGTAAAATTTTAAATATTTTGAAATTCAAATTTTGAATTCTCTTGAGAAAAATTGTCCATTCGTAAACCCACTTGGAAAGCGTAGCTGAACGATTTCACAGCCGATTTAAGCAATTTTGGATGTATTTTATCGTGACCATTAGCTTAATGAATTTGTCGAAGTTCAACTAAAGGGGCTTTCACACGTATGCGAATTCGATTGCGAATCACGGCGAATGATAATTCGCAATCGATTCGTAGCCATATCGTCGTGGTATGCGAATGGTTTTGGAAATTTCAAAAAATTTTCAGTCAGCTATCGAACTTTGAGGAACTATTGCGAATTGATGCGAATTCTTGTGAGAAGCTAGGACGACTGATGGCGCAAAGGAAAGTATTTTAAGAATAATGAAAGATGCCGTAGAGATTGCATAATCAAATACGTTTATTGTCATACATGTTTCAATACGTGAAACGTACCATCGTCAGTGAACAGCAACAGTGATACATGCGCAAAGACTTAAATACATCCAAGAGTTCATTCGAAATGAGCGCTAACAGGCATAACAAATAACAAAGAAAAACAATTTCAAAATAATAATAACTGAAATGACTCGGTTTGGGTAGTCATGAGTTTCTTTTGTTGTTTTTTGTATGATTTAAGCAATAAAACTTCTCCAATACGAGTGTAATTAGTATGTAATAAAATAGAGAACGACTTTTCATTTGGGAAGTGCTCATGAAGAGAAATTTCAGAGGCTGGTCTGCCATTAATGTGTTCTTTGATCCTGGTATAGAGATGGCGACGAGTTTCCCCGATGTAGCACTCTTGACAGTGCTCACAACTGTATCTATAAATTAAGGAGGAATGCTCGTTAAAAGTGATAGGATCTTTATAGCGACATAAATGTTGTGATTTGTACGTATTGCAAGCCATCTTTAAACGACTATTTTTTAAAATGGAATTTATTCTATGAATCTTCATCGATAAAAATCACCATTTTAAAAAATAGTCGTTTAAAGATGGCTTGCAATACGTACAAATCACAACATTTATGTCGCTATAAAGATCCTATCACTTTTAACGAGCATTCCTCCTTAATTTATAGATACAGTTGTGAGCACTGTCAAGAGTGCTACATCGGGGAAACTCGTCGCCATCTCTATACCAGGATCAAAGAACACATTAATGGCAGACCAGCCTCTGAAATTTCTCTTCATGAGCACTTCCCAAATGAAAAGTCGTTCTCTATTTTATTACATACTAATTACACTCGTATTGGAGAAGTTTTATTGCTTAAATCATACAAAAAACAACAAAAGAAACTCATGACTACCCAAACCGAGTCATTTCAGTTGTTATTATTTTGAAATTGTTTTTCTTTGTTATTTGTTATGCCTGTTAGCGCTCATTTCGAATGAACTCTTGGATGTATTTAAGTCTTTGCGCATGTATCACTGTTGCTGTTCACTGACGATGGTACGTTTCACGTATTGAAACATGTATGACAATAAACGTATTTGATCATGAAAGTATTTTAATTCGCCGTGATTCGCAATCGAATTCGCATGCGCATGAAAGCCCCGCAATAGACTTCGTAAAACAAGAAAAGGGCGAGACAGTCGAGAAAACATCACGGTGGACAGTTGTTTGCTCTGACGCACCCGGACTGATTTCAAAAGTAAATTCCTTCAGAAATCATTGTCCAGATATCCTGAAGATTGGTGTTAATGGAGGGGATTTTTTAAAAATTTCTTTGTCTCTCATCTCTTTTGATTCTGTCACCTGTTCTCCAAGATAGTCGTGTTCACCAAGTTTCAGCTTCATGGAAACCGGCGTAAAACGAATTCTTATCTTGGCAATTGCACCACAGTACAAGAAAACTACGCATATCTCCTGAAAAAATGACCTGCCTTGAAATAAAATGGAATATGTCAGGACTTTGTAGTAGCAGCAGATCTCAAGGTATCTAACTTACTTCTTGGACCTATGTCTCACAGCGCTAATAATCCGTGTTGTTGGTGTGATAGCAGAAAGGGAGCTCTTGAGCTAATCGGAGAAACTAGAACATTTGATAAATTGAGATAAAAGTTTTGGGATTATGTTGATGCTGGCCTTTCCAAAACACAGGCTAAACATTTTGACAATGTAGCCCATACTTCCATTGTGAAGCCAGCTGATACATCGAAGTCTGTTTTGGAAGTGGTCGTTCTTCCAAAATTACATCTGTTCACGGGACAAGTTATCACAATGTATAACGCACTGTCGGATAGATGGAATGGGGCTTCGGCATGGCCAACTCACTGTCACGTCCAGAAAGAAGCCGTCTTTGGAGGCAGTTTCACCGGTAACTCGTAGCAAACGTTATTGAAGGATGTTGACTTTCTTGGTTCAATTTGCCCATTAGACTGCCTGCCCTTTGTCGACGCTTTCAGGAGCTTTTCGAAGGTAAGATGTCTTGCTAAGATAACGTTGCTTAAATGCGAGTGCCCAAATGATTTTAATTTTTCAGGTTGTTTCCAGCTGCTATATGGTGATGTTCTCCAAGATGACTACGAGATGCGAATTCAAGCTTTCCAGCGAAAGTACCTTGCACTTGGAATTCCTGTTACACCCAAAGTGCATGCCGCATTTTGTCATGTCCGAGATTTTGCAAACTGAAAGGGAGTGCCTTGGCCAAATGGAGCAAACAAGCATTGGAAACTTTGCATTCTGAATTTCAGAAGCAATGGTGTCATTTAAAGGTGACATTATACGACCATCCGGACTCTAGAAAGCGCATTTACTCGGCTGTCTGCTAACACAACAGCCGACACTTGTGATTAGGACAATTCTGCCATCAATTTTGTCATTTAATTACGAAATATAATTTCCAAGCTTAGAATCATCTAACAACATTGTCCGATTCCGTTGTTCCGTGTTTTTGAAAGGGTTTATATACTTTGAAAAAATGTAAATTCAATAATCAAAAAAGTTATTTTAAAGAACATTGTGCTACGTATCAAAAAGCCCTCGATAAATATGTTTCGGTTACTTTAAATCGATCAAGGGGACTGCTCTGTAACTTCTCCAAGTGGATTTGAAGTTGGACAATTATTTTCAAGAGAATTCAAAATTTGAATTTGACCTTTATCAAAAAGCCCTCGTTAAACTATTTTCCGTTTGCTTTTAATTGATTTTGGGGACTGCTCCGCAACTTCTCTAAGTGGATTTGAAACTGGACAATTTTCTTCCACAAAAAAGTTGTTCAAGCTCGCCGTGCTCAGCTTTACTTTAACTCGAAGTTGCTGCTCAAACTATTGACTTAAGTGTTTTAAAAGTCATGAGTTGCTTCTCCCGTCAATCGTTTTGACGAATGTCCTCTCACTTCTGCCAAAATTAGATGAAGAATGTACAGTACATTTGTATCCGCAGTATGACCGCCTGTCTTGATCAACATTCCTGAAAATTATGAGCATCTTCGATGCGACAGAGATGATGGACGTCGCGGAGGGGAGTCTGCAGAAATGTAATGAAGAATTAGAATATATCTGGCTCACCTTGCCTCCTTACATTGGCTGGCTGTTTTCCGATCACTTATGTTCCACCAAGTCTCTCTGCCCACAACTACCTTAAAATCATACAGTGCGCTCACTATTATGTTGACTCTGGTCTAGATTTCGTATCTGACATTCGACTAATCATCGTTGGGAACATGAATATACTGAATCATGTGAAAAATGTGATTTCGAAGCTTTTCTCGATGTGGAACATTTTGTTAAATATCCCAGACATTTGACGACATTCTCGATTAAATACTTATTTAACATGCAGTTGCTTATAAGTACAGGCCTCGTGGTAATCCCGAACTGATTGAAAAAAAATCACCAGAAATGCTGTTGATATTTTCGCATTATATACATGGTTTAATCATGAAAATCGATAGTCTGGAAAATTTGCTTTGAAGCATTGGCAATTTTTCAAATTAGGGGAAATTGCCATTAGGGGGGATTTGACTACTTAATTTGGTGTCATGTCACTTCTCCTCTTTTCAGCTGCAAATAATCACGAAAATAATCGACTTCGGTGATTTAGAACTTTTACAAGTTCCAGAATCACAAAATATGAATTTTTCAGTCCAAAAAGGACGGAGGATTGAAATAGGCAGCATAGAAAAAATAACATTTAAAAACATTTTTTTCGAATTTTAAATGTCGAAGCAATTGTTACTTTGTTAATCGGTGTAAGCGTGAAGAGTATTCACTTCCCTTTCTTGTCACAGATTTCCATAAAACGCCTATTATCTGTCACAAATCTGTATTCATACCCTTCATGCTTAGTGATTAAAAGAGAAATGTAAATTGGGGAAAATTCAGTCTATTCTCACCCATGTCTTCCAATCGTGTCGCACATCAACGTGTACATCATTCGAGAGCTTGCACTATAAGCTTTAAAATGAGCTAAAATACACTTGTATCCGTTATTGCATTTGCTGAGCAGTGCTCAAAATATGAAAATCACTCAATTTACAAATTGCAATTTTTCATTAAGAAAACATGTGAACAGGGATGCGGAATCCTATCATTTTTATAGGACTTCGACTCCGACTCCGAAGGTTGATGGGACTCCGACTCCTGGTGGCAAGTATATAAGCCCAGCTTTTTTAAAAAACTGGTAGCCTACATCATAGATCATTATAGGCTCACCTGAACCTATAATTGCTGCATCAATTATCACTAATTCAATGAAAATTTATCAACCATGCACCACTTTTAAGTCGCTTTAAGTTGAGTGAGTTAAGTTTAAGTTGAGGCTTCTCCCATCTTGCTTATGTGTTACCTGATGCTCTACCAGGCAGGAAAATCCCCATCCTTCTCCAAAAAATGTGAGTACACTTTCGATTTTATGCCTTTGAAGGAGCCATCACACATGATTGACGTTAGGCTAAGAAGTAATGTTTTCAAACAAACTAGTATTTTACAATCTAGTGTTTACAAACTAACTGGTTCATTTTTGTCTCTGATGTGACCTCTGATGCGTAGGTGTGATGGAGGTCAGGAAGGTTTGTCTTCTCTACTAAATCACTGAGTGAAAAGACAATCCTTATTTCACTATCAGAGTTCATTCTCTTAACAATTACAAGCTTTGCATGCACTGCTGTCTCTGTAATTTTGTTTGACGGAGAGCGTTGACATCAAGACAGTGACAACAATCCCCATATATAATTTGTTCGTATTATTTTTCGAGTCTAGTAATAGGCCGGAGTCCCATCATTTGATAGGACTCCAACTCCAGAAAAAATGATAGGACTCTGGGACTCCGACTCCGACTGCGACTGCGACTGCGACTCCGACTCTACATCCCTGCATGTGAGCATGATAATTATTCAGGCATGGGGATAACGGGGATTTTCTGAGTTCTCTTTTGATATACCAGTCATCAAATTCGGTGAACCAAGAGCTTAGCGTCCATTGAGGCATTCGGGGCACTGCCCCGAATGAATTTTTAAATAAATTCTACAACATATTTTAATCATGTACAAGTACAATGTGCATCAGTGTCCAAACGCTATATCTTATCTTAAGTCTTTATTCATCTTTCCACCGGATGCATGTATAACTGTCGGTGGTTTTATCCCTCTTCCTCTCTCAGAGGCAGTCGCTGGACTGTCGAATCAGAAAAATCAGAGAATTTTATTACATGAACATGAATCAAATGTATGCGTTGTCGACAAGACGATGAAAGAAACAATATGGCATTTTGGCACTCCTTTAAGCATTTTCTGCTTCTCGAATTCATTTTTCATCTTTCTGAACAATGAAAGTTAATTATTGATGATTAGACAATTAAGTATATGAAGAATCGTGAGGAAATTAGGCCTACAACTGTCAATGTTACTAATATTCACAAAAAATAATCAATTGATGCTCAATCAATCTGGTTGAGGCAGTAAAAGGCCTATCTACCGGAAATATTCTTCCCCCTCAGGGAAGGAAGACACATCATCAGTACCAGGGATGAGACGAGGCAGTGTAGGGGAACTTCCCCACTTTCCCTCCCCTCAAATCCAACACTGTCCATGACATAATAATGATTTTTCTTTTCACATGCAGGCATAAACTATAACAGTAAGTGTTTAACACACATTATACGTTGTCGCAACCTGGTATATGATTTCAAATCGAAATGCAAGTCCAGAGACTTTTGTGACGTCAAAAGCCCGATATTGTACAATAATCGCTTCAAAATTGATTAAATATCAATTAGTACCTACCCTTACATGCGTAACGCTCTCTCTTTATTTCTCTCAATTGCCTGAACTTACTCGTAGTTCTATTTTTCATATCAATGAAAGTAGATAATTTTCCCATACTGCACAAAGATAAGCCATAATTAATTCAGGCATATATGATAAAGATGTATGAATAAGTAATGCACGCTTACATGTAATTATACGACTACCGTGTCTGATGCATTCTTGGTAGTTTAGGTCTAATATTGATGTGGTAGCGAAAAAAGAAAAGTTTCTAATATAACAATATATTGCAATTTGTAACAATGAATTACGTTTATCTTTATTGTTTCTTCCTTGCTACTCCATCTTCGTACAGCTCAACTGCCTAAAAACAGATGTAAACGAAACCCGGGATTGAAAACCTTAGTCACTTCGTGTTATCAAGCGGATAGGCTGTAGGGGGTAATAATGGCACATGATGACTCTAGAAGCATATGATTGGAATTCTCTTAAATTGAAATGATACATGTCCGAATAGGGTCTCAGGCTATTTCCAGTATTCTCGAAATATAACACTGATATTTAAAATCCCAGTTAGTTTACTGATGAGCCAACAATCTGGTCACATCTCTAACTTGCATTTGATGGATTCATGTGTTTTCGAACTTACTCAGATTAATAGTAGTAGTGAGTCCATGGCAGACGCAAAGCCAAAATGGGGCATAGGCCCTGCTTCGGCATGAAGGAGTGCTCGGATGGATAAACGGAGGCCAGATTCGGACTCTACGTGAAATTTTGGGTTAGGGAGGTGATTTCCAGCGCAATCGGACAGAAAAAGTGCTGACCCCCCCCTCTGGAACGAGACTTCGATCTTGGCTTGTAGGAATGGTAGAGAGTCGTGCGATAGCTCGTTTGAAAGCTAAGAGTGAGAAAAATGCGGTGGAAAGCATCATATGTCCAGGTTTTCCTGGGTTTAGAGTGGAAAATGACTTGAAAATGGCAGGAATCTCTGAAAAACGCCAGAGTTAGAAAAAGGTGGGTTTTGGACGTTTTGGGGTGAGAAAGGCCAAGTTTCGGCATGAAGGAGGGCTCGGATGGATAAACGGAGGGCAGATTCGGATTCTACGTGAAATTTTGGGTTAGGGAGGTGATTTCCAGCTAAATCGGAGAGAAAAAGTGCTGACCCCCCCTCGGCAGGGTTTCTTCCAACTTTGGTTCTAGAGATGGTAGAAAGTCGTGTGATGGCTCGTTTGAAAGCTAAGAGTGATAAAAATGCAGTGGAAGAAACGGTGTGTCTCTACGTTCGTTCGTTGAGGTGTGAGAGTGACTTAAAGATTTTTGACCATCACCGAAAAAACGACAGAGTTAGAATTTTTACGAAAATGGCCCTAGCGGGTGGACGAAGCCTCGGATGGGAAAAATGAGGCCAGATTTGGACATTTTACAGCGTGACATTTTACACCTGAATAGATGGGTTTTGAGGGTCGTGGGAGTGACATAAATATGCAAACTTATACATCTTCGACAGCAAACAATCTCTTCTCATGAAAATACGAGACAAACGTTCAACATTAGACAGTGTTTCATTCTAAACGACTGAAAAATCTTGTTAGAACTGTGTCATTCATGCTATGTCTCCGAAGTGATACGAAGAAAGATGACAGATGCAGTAGAGTTTACGAATGAATTTTGTTCACTGCGTTTTCATCGACAAAGTCTTCGAGGTGTGATTAGGGACTACATCATCTCATTTCATCATGAAAAGGCAGACTTAATGGAATTGAAACTTAATTCGGGTCCTAGGCCCAAGACATTTAATTTACTAGACTATGACGAAGACTTTGGTGATAAGCTTTGAATCATGTGAACGCCCCAAAAGGCCTCTTAAGGGCCACCTCATATGTCACTGCTAAGCTAACGATTTTCTTTTCTCTGATGATCATGAATGTACTTAGTGGTATTCTTTCGTTACAGACTGCCATGGCCATGAATCCTACTCCTACTGCTGCATCACTCAATCCTCAACACATCGAGCTGTGGAATCCGAAAATTGAAAAGGTAATTCACGGCTTTCCCACCTACAAACAACAAGTGCGCTACAATGGTGTTCGACTCTATCTTCAAACGCTGGCGGTATACTTACCAAAAGTGGATACGCAGTAAATCGTTGCGGTCAAAACCTGAGTATACCTATTGATAATTGGTTGCGTCAGCAGCTTGACATTTCAGAAGACGTTGTGAGGCAAAAGGCTCTTATTCCCACTGAACTATTACAGTTGTGGCCGGAAAAGAAAACTTCTTATTATAAACCTTTGTATCGCGGCACTCGCTGCTATATTTTACAAAGCAAGTATTGTAAAGGCACTTCAGGAGTGACAGTTGAACAGTCAGTTGAAACATAATTGTCAACGCTAGGTGCAGGCTTTTATTCCTTTCATATTGAGGTGCCTGCTGTTTATGTGGGAGCTCATCAATCTGACGGTAGTTTGATTTCTCTCAATTTATGTGTTGCTCAAATTCATCATCAACCTGAGTTAACAGGACTTGATCACATTGAGAAAGTCATTGATTCTTGTGTCAAAGAGTGTCAAGAACCTGTCAGCAAACCTAAACGTCGTCGTGCATCAAAGAAAGATGGTGTTATCGCCAAAGAGAAATCTTAAGAAAGTATTCTAATCAGTTAGTTTGTAGTGAATGTGGAAAACGCGGACTTGCGCGCTATATTCAAATAAAACATTGTCATCATGTTGTATGTATCTTTTGTTATGTAAAGGACAGACATCCTTGTAAAGTTCCTGCTCAATGTATTATCCTGTAATTAAGTCTTTTTGATAATGTAGGTTGTCATCTTCATAGACAGTGAGGGGACTCCCATGCAGGAGTTGAGTGCTATTGCAATGAGGGAAGGCGATCAAACTGTTGTTAGTGTATATCATAGATTTGCCTACTGTCCTCCACACAAAGACGAATGGTCACGACGTCATGTGCATGGACTTGATCCTTCTATTTTGATTCACATTGGATTTGTAAATGAAACGTATTTGATAAGTGATTTCAAACGGTGGCTGTCAGGTTTTCATATTGTTAAAATATTAGGAAACGATTCTGAACGAGAAGCAGCAACACTTCAGTTGCACATTGATAATTTGTATTTACCATGTTGGGTAGATCGTGTAAGACAAGACTATCATATGCATTGTGATCAAAAGAAGTTTAGAGATGAAATAATTTTTGACATGGCAATGTGTTTCGGTGAGAGGCATCACCTGTACAGACCATCATCCCATTGTAATACTAGAAATAAAGCTACCTACATTGCAAAACTTTCTTCACGCTGGCATTGTAGTCTCTATGACGTTTATGAACTGTATCTATATTATTGTCAACAGCATGGGTCTATGTAAAACATGTTTTTACTCCTTGTAAATGAGTAATGATCATTTCATGAAGTGTATTCTGTACTTGTGAATTTTGTCTGGTGTTGAATAAACTTACAGTGGAACATGATTGTTATTTCTGTTTTATTCATAGTGGAAGTCATTGAAGCAATATGAAATCTATAGTCACAACGTTTATGATGACGCATCATACCTTAAGTAACCACATGTGTCATTTGACTCTTGATCAACAAGGATTCGATGGATTTTTACAAGATTGGAAACTTACATTTAAAATGAAGATGAATGATATGAAAGTAGTGGCAACTGAAAGCCTTCCTCTCTTCAAAAGATTGATAGAGAGATTACAGCCTCAAGATGTGAAGGGTAGACTCGTTGCTTATATAGAGTTGAGAGATTTGCAAAAACCACTTCCTTTTGGATCCTATTGCACAGAATGGATTACTCTTAGTGATCAATTTTATGTACGTCATATGGAGAAAATTATGGAGAGAATAGAAGAGACGATGGAAGGAAATGCGTACGTTGTTAAACATATCATGATTCAACTGAGTGTGTTTACATCCACGACTTTGTTTGATGGTCGACATGTTGTGTAGATGCAATAAAGATTTCTTTTCACTGAGTATTTTGTAATGGTGTATAGAGCAACATGAGTCATTGCGCTTTGTTAGACAAATGAATGCGTCTTTGTTCGAGAAAAGGGGCGTATCATAACATGAGTCATTGCGCTTTGTGCATTACTATCGGGCTCTTTGCTAGATAAATGAATGCGTCTTTGTTCGATAAGAGGAGTGTGTCACTAAAGTCTTTGTGAGGACTAGAACGACTTTGTATATAAATAGGGAAGGTTTCCACCCACTCAGTGAAAAGTTCACGTGTGATAACTCTTTGTCACGTAACAAAGACAGGGAAAACATGAAAAGGGAAAAGCATGTGATGGGAGCTAGGTGTGGTTATGAAACGGACGACTGAGCTCATGGCAATCATTTCCGTCCTTACGCTAACCATGCAGTTGCTCGAATCCATCAACTCCTCTGCTCTCGCACTGGGTACACTGAACTCCCTTACTTTAGCATCGGGTAAAAACGCTTTCAAGCAAAAGATAGCTCATCATGGAGAAGTTGTGACCATAAAAACACCAAGTCATCGGATGGATTATCTAAAGGTCATGTCAACACAGTATGGACTCGCGGTGTGTGTACCGTTTGACTATTTGACACGGTTACAATTCAATACTCTTGAAACATTTCTGAAAGAAAATCTCACCATTCCCAAAGAAATTGTTCGACACAATGGGAAGCGGCCACAAGTTACCATCATGGAAAGAAGATACATGTATGTTCATATGGATAGACACTGTCTCATCATCCATGAAAAGGAGGGCAGCGAATTCGACTTACTCAATTGCAAACCTCTCCCCATTTTTGGAAAAGGATTCTACTCCTTTGAAATTAAAATACAGACCATCTACATGGGTCCGCACAGGGACGGAAGATTGTTTACGTTGAATCTCTATCTTGTCTCCATCACCTTTAAAAATGATGTCCATGTTGATGATGATCAACTACAGTAACACTCGCCACACACTGAGAACGCACCATCGGTCTTTATGAGACCAAGGCCTAACGGCCACCTTATCAAGAAAGAAAATGTATACTCACCATGCCACACATGAACGTTACTCTCTCCTTCTTTCTTAGGGATTAAACTCTTCACTCAGATTTGAATCACGATCATGTGGAAATTATCAGCATGCCTCCATGTATCATGAAAAAGTCAGTGTGTTACATTTCATGACACGAAACGTCAACTTCAGATAGCTCTAGAACGCTTTCAACTACGAAGGTTACATCGCGCTATCTTATCCAACTCTTGCCGTGTCATTAACGTAGGAGAAGGCATTGTATTTATTCGCATTCAAGAGATGATTCTACATAATGATCACGGCTACATCGTGATTCCAAAACCCTCATGGGAAAAGTATAAAAGGGAAGTTCACTCAACCCTCATGTCTTTTGTGAATCCCCATCCGAATCATCAACGCCATGCGCGAAATGAATCTTAGAATAGACATCGATTTAGAACAGTTGCATACCCATCTTCCCGATTCAGTGTATCATCGCGGTCGTCCACAAATGTTGGTCATTCGCATGAACAACGGTCGAAATCTTCAAATCTCTCGCTGCGGCAAAATCCAAGTCCTTGGAAACCTTTCTCATTTCGTGATGCAGTCCATGTGTTACGAAGTCGTCAAGAAAATGCGAACACTCATGCCTCATCTACGCCTCAGTCCCCTGACATTGAAGAATATAGTAGTGTCTGTTCATTTGAAGATGTTAGTGAATCTGGCAATCATTAAAACCAGTTATCATTGTATATTTTATGAAACTGAACTCTTTCCTGCTGCTCTGATTCGGAAGTGGCATCCTGTACATATTGCAGTGTTTCACAACGGACATTGTATCATGACTGGTTTACGTGATATCAGCAAAGTAGCTGACATTGTTAATCTTTAATGCGTTATCTGTGTGAGTCACAATTAATAGAATCGTATCAATCACATAATGTGTTTTGAATGAGTCATCGCAATGAACTATCACCCACACACGTGGCGGTGAAAAGGTTGAACAAGACTGATTAGATTCTTATCTAACTGACTGGTGCTTTACCACTTCATGAGTCAGAGCTATTTATAGACATGAGTCAGCAAAGTGGTTGATGTCTCCTGAGCCGAAGAAATTTTCATGATGTTACATTCGTTGGAAACTTGAGGTTGTTAACTTTTTAACTTACAAACTCTGACATGGTTATGACTTTATTTTATACTTTACCTATCTTGCAAACAGTGAAATGCTTGTCACTTTATTTTATACTTTACCAATAAATTGCTAAAGTCCATTATCTATGGAGATAGGGTTACCTACGGCTGGATTTAGGGATTTAGGTTTTTATATAACACAAGTGGATGTTAACAGTTAGTGTATAGTACATTTATTAACTTAACCATTTGTGAATGATATATCTAAATTGCTTAAGTCCAGAATCTATGGGGATAGGGTTAGCTACGGCTAGATTTAAGGATTTAAGGTTTTATATAGCACAAGCGAATGTTGACCGTTAGTGTATAGTACATTTATTAACTTAACCATTTGTGAATGACATTATTCCTAACATTACAAGCAACTACTTTATTTCTAGCCCTACACATCTTACAAAATGATCAAAACTTTTACTTCTGTCTATTGAGTGAGAATCCCATCTTTATGTCAAAAGAAAAACGAGACAGTCTGTACATGATATGGTATTGAATGAAAGACATTTCAACACAGTTAATACTATACACGGAGAAAACAAAGTCACTCATGTGCAGGGAGAAAGCAAAGTCACTGATGTGCAGGGAGAAAACAAAGTCACTGATGTGCCGGAAACTGTACAGGGACAAAACAAAGTCAGCAAAAGCAATGGATACCCCATCGATGATATGTTGTGATCAGGAGTTGGACGCATGTTACAAGGCACTCACTTACAACATCCCATAGAAAGCGCTATGGAGAGAAAAACAAAACATCAACCACAACAGAGAGGAAGCATACATCATCATACATCGTCGGACGGAGGAAGAGAAAGTTCCTGTTTCTTGGGTGGAGGTAGATGTGTGTCTGGATGGCCATACGGTAATGAGTAGTTAGGACTCATCCTGCTTCGCTTGTCTTCCTAAGCAGAGAACGCCCGTTTCCTAAACGCTGTTGTCGTGACTGCGTGTACCTTTGATTTTAAAATCGTCATATTGACTGAACTTATTTTAGTTGAATTTATAGCATCTCGATAGTCTCCATGTGTCATTTTCCTAACGATGGACTTCGAGATGCCTTTCGCCCATTTTATGGAAGGCTCTGAGCATTTTAACTTCATAGAGTGCATCTTGTGGCGAAGCAAGATCATCTCTTCTATCCTATTGCCGGCGCATTCATCTTTGAAGCAACCGAGCTTTGCTTTATTTAAGGTCGAGTAAAGCGGATGCTCTGTGGGATAGTTGGAGCTATCAAAGTGTGGCTTTAGCTGGTGCAGAATGTCTTCCTTGCTGACTCCTTTCCTAGTGGTGAGTGCGAGGAAAAAGCTATCCGTATCCCCGCCTACCAATTCTGCATGATGGATGAGTGGGCATGATTTTATCGTGTGGTAGTAGAGGTTCTACATCTCAAGCTTGGAGTGATCTAAAACGGCTTGACCTATGTAGATGGGTTTACACAACTCTACTTTCGGTTTTGTCATCTTAATGCCGGTCAGATCTTCAGTAATGGCATCAGCACATACAAAGAGTGGCGAACGATGCATTTTTCTAGCTACCTCAGGATCAGTCACCAAATTATAATTGATGCGTTTTTTTACATCCTCCATGGTTTTGCCAAAGAGGGAATTGTTCTTAAATTTGAAGAAATCCTTTTCAAAAGGATTCTTGGAGGCAGCACGTTTCTAGCCATTAAAATCTATGTAAGGCTTCAAAAAGGCCTTTTGATAAAATTGAACACCCCATGCACTTTTTGTAACTGCATACCCTTCCTTAAATAGAATTTGAGAATCTTGTAATGAACAATGTAATGTTCTTTATCATACTGGGTGAGCAGCAGCTTTCTAGCAGGATAATATTTCATTTTATTTTCTCCTTCATACTTAGATTTTAGTTGCTCCATGAAGGGGGAATACATATCTTCAGTCACTATACCAGACTCCGGAGCAAGAGGAAAGTCTGATGTCTTATTCTTAATGCAGTCTGGATAGGTGAGGTCGACTTCAAACAAATAACCTATGTCGGCCTCATCTTCCAGTCCTAAAATGTGTTGGGGGTTGGAAAAGTGTTCAACTTCATGGGGTTCAAGCCAAGCAAAGTGGGATTGTGGCAAAGGTTCCGACAGTGCACTTCCATGTAAATTATTTTGGTCGATGTACATCAGGCGGGTGTCAAATTCACCATCGACTTTTTCATTGACAACATGCTTGTTGACAAACGTCAGTTCACCTCGGATCCCGCGTTCAAACATGGTGTACATTTCAGGATCGCCTAACAAATGTATTTTTTCCTAGTCATTTTAAAAGCTGACTGGTAGGACAACCCCGGTAAACTAATGTAATGGACGGGATCCAACACGTCCTGCTCCAGTGTAACTTTCCTAAAACCTCAAAGACATCGGCTAAGAGCAAAACATCTAATTTTAAGTAGGCATGCATATACTTGTAGTCACTAAACGAGTGACAACCTAATTCTTGCCATGCCTGCTGTGCATGCCTGTTGTCATCAGGCGAACGGTCCTCACCCGTCAAATCGTTCTTAAATTTATCGATAGACGGAAGGGATGTTTCTTTCAATGTGTCCATTGTACTAAAATAACTATAAGGAAACACCCCTTTCCGTCGAATGAGACTGTCAATAATAGTAGGATAGTCTTTCTATAAAATTTGTGTGAGGGGAAGTGAGTCTAAATTATTAGCCAAAGTGGCTAAGGAAGAAGACATAAACTGGAAACTGTCCATAAACTTAACATCATAAAAGACAGGGTTCCCCTCCTCCGTCTTGTCAACATGGACTTTGGCTGACAGAGATATGAATTTTTCCTTACTTTGCGCTATGACGTTCATCGACCATGACTTCATATGTCCTAGACCATGGCGAAGAAGAATATGCGCATCATAACACTTAAAAGTTATGAAAGATGACGGGGAGCGTTCGTCGTTTGAGCCTAAGTGAGAAATTACACTTACTGCACAAGGCAGACCTAAATTTGCCACTAAGATGGCAATGGTCCCTCACATTCTTATGCTGCTTCTCATCAAAGGATGAACAGCAGTGGAGACATTCTGTGGTCCTATCAAATTTTAATTTATCATTTTCTGTGAAACACATGGGTTTCCCAGTGAGCTCCGTTTCATAGCGTTGATGAAAACGGGCTTTTTTATCTAAACATTTTAAGAATTCTAAGATGCAGTCTTCACCTTGCCACACATGCAGTTTATTTTGGTTCCTATAGTGAGAATGCCAAACTTCGTAACAGGCAATGGCTGCCGGTTGATGAGTCTGATCTTCAATATCAATATATCTTTCAATGTCTGCATAAATGTCACAAATGGGACTCAGCTCATTGCCTTTTTTCTTCATACCTATGAAATTTATGTTTGGGCATCACTTCCATTTGAAGCTTACCCCGAGAGCATCACTCGTAATGCTGTTCAAAAAATGGTTTTGACCTAAAGCGCTGTGTGCAGCGATCACAGTAATAATACTTGTTATCACAACTTTGTTGGTGGCGATACAACTTTGAAATTTCAGGAATGCCACAAAAATGGCATTCTGGGTGGTTGTCGCTATACACTAGGAGGAGATTGACAACCCGGTCGAAGTTACTTTGGCGGTTGTTATACCTAAAGCCCTTCAGACCTTTTTCCCAGAGATGGACGACTATCTTAGTTTTATTCAATTTTTCAAATTGGGTGATGTCCCTAAAATCTAGTGTGTTGACATCTAACCCGTCAAACTTAAGCTCATCCTCCCATTCACGATATTTAGTGATTCGTTCACGATTTATACCTATATCATTATAGTGAAGAATGGAGAGGACGGCTTACTTGAAACACTAGGACTGACACTCTACATTGATGACAGCCTTTTTGCTAGCCAGTGCTTTGGGAAGGGCGAAACAACCACTCCCTTCTAAATTTTCTATGAGATTGATTTTCAGATCTACTTTCTCGATCTCATCAAACACCAGTCCGCTGTCTCTTTCCACGAACTTTTCCAGGTTTTTGACGAGATAGGTGGCATGTCTCTCTATCCACTCGTTCACATCACCTATGAGATCAGCAGCACAGGCTATCCTAATCGTCACAGTGGACTCTACTTCTCCTGTACTGCTGTCTATTTTATTGAAACGAGCAGAGACGTAAAACATGCCTTTTAGCAAAAACCTATCTAAACTCGCCAACATTTGATGAATTAAAACTATATTATTTGACAGGAATGGATGAATATCCTCTATAGGTTCAGAGCTTTCCATCTGATAGTCACGAACGAGCCTCTCAAGGGAGAACTTGCTCTGCCTTAGAGTGACGTTGTTGTCAGTGTAAAGCTCAGTGGAATGTGTGTGACAGAGTATGTGCGAAGAGAGAACAAACTCTGTGGGAAAGGTCTTCCGACACGAAGAACAGGAAAAGCCGACGGGTGGTGAGGGATGCTTCCTATCTGTTGTTGTCAGTGGTTGCCTCACACTGCCACAGGATCCGCCTTCGATGTGGACTCGCAATTTGGTGCTGTTGTAGAACGTGCGTCCACAACCTTCACACTTGGGCCGTTGAGGGATCGGTCGGCGCTTTCCTCCCCTGCAGGCACGGCCAGCGGTGTGACGTCTCAAAAGGTAGGCTGAGGCGAAGGCCCTGTCACACCGCTGGCATCAAAAGTCCTTCTTCTCCACTTCGACATCAATCTCCCTCTCCTCTCCGACTATCTCCAACTCCTCCTGCTCCAACAGCCTCTCCACGGACTCGACGGAGACGAGAGGGATGTCGTTCGCTGCTGCTGCAGGTGGTGGTGATGCTGGGGAGTTGGTTGGGTGGACCGGGACGTCACCGTCCAGGAGGTAGACCGCCAGATCTGTTGAGAAAAGAGATTAGTAACATGATCATAATTTCAAGTTTGAAGTCTTATCCCCCTATTTCCCAATCACGGTTACTTACCACCTAAGGACTTGATCTCCGGCAACACCGATGGTCGAGGAGGAGTCAGGAGTGGGACACGAGCCGAGGGTGGAATGGTCCTGGGCTTGGGTGTCGGTGGGACGTGGTGGCGGGGAGCAGGGACTGGTGCATGGAGCGGAACAGGCGGTGGAGGTGGGGCGATGACAGTGCCCGAGAAAAGAGTCGGACTTTGAGCGGAGGTAGATGGGCGGGAAGGTAGGGCCGGAAATTCAACATTGAATCTCCGCCTCGCGGCTTCTTCCCACTTCTTCATCTTTGCCATATCTGTAGAGAGGAAAAAGAGATGAGATTAGAGGTTGCGGAGACAACAATGATAGAGAGTAAGCTATACGGATACAGAAGTGCTAAAACATGACATTCCAACTCTCAGTTTTCATAGGTGAGGGTACTTACACTTGCCAAGCCGCTCATAGGCTTCCCCGATTGCTCCTTCGGGGACGGGTTCCCCATTACGAATACATTCATGCACTGAAAAAGAATGGCAGCAAAGATAAGCAGAGTGCCACAATGAAATTTTGGATTCGGTTTAAAAATGAATAAAAGAGGGGAGCCGACAGGTCTTGATTTACGTTTAAATGGGATGTGCACCCTAATGATGTTAGTATAGAGTGAGTCAACCTTGACACAAATACCTACATTGCTCGATGGTGGCCTTCTCCATCTCAACAGATATGCGGTAATTTTCAATTTTTGCAAATTCCATGACGGACAGTCGATTGCAGATGATCAATGGTAAGTATAAACTTCATTCACTGAAAAGGAAATTGAGAATCGCTTCATTTGCCTAGTCAACGTTTATCATGGGAACAATCATTGAAGTGACATCTAATGAATTACATTTCCCTCTACTCCATGTCATAAAGACTAACCTTTGTCGAATAGCTGAAGTACTCTGACCTGGCGAGAGAAAGCATCACGTTGAGTATGAAGTCGAACGCCCAACATGAGCAACGGCTCAGAGGTTTCGGTCTAACAAACGACGAACAACCCGTGCAACGCAATCCCTCTAAGGCAGTACCCGCCGTCCCAAAGGAACACTCGAGCAAAGGAGGTATTACAGCGATGATATGTTTTATGAGCAGAAGTGAATCTCTTGATAGCAAGAGACTATTCAACTTGATAGCAAGTCAAAACAACCTGATAGCAGGAGCTCACCGACACTCACCTTATGAAAGATAAATGTGAAGAGCAGAGCTGGTGCACTGCCTTTTATAAGATTTTCCTAAGCGGTGAATGGATGAGACCTCTCGTCCAATCACAGACGAGCTAGAGTTCCCGATGTGCGCACGCACATTTGTAGCGCGTTATTGAAATCGTCTTAGGCAAAAATGATGTTTAGCAATAGACTCAACCATGGCACCTGAAGTCAATACATTGAAACATGATGATTGCACGATTCGTTTTCATCAAGAGAGCTTCGGAGGCTTAATACAAGATTACATCCTTGAGTTTCAAAGGGAGGAGACAGAATTCGAAGCATGTTTAGACTACACACGAGAAATATTTACGGAGTTGATATCTTACTTCAAAGACAGTCTCATCAAGGCTCACTTAAATGCAAATGTCAATTACATTCATTTTCCACAAGGTGAAGCAGCGGAAAGTGTTGACTTTCAATTTCGTTCCTACGGACAAGAATATGTTACTGATGCTTCTGAGTTTTATACACGACATCTGCAGAGGATTATTTCTCGGATGGACAACTGTCATGGTTACGGCGATCATTTGCTTCTGAATAAAATAAACCATTTTGTCATTGCCATTAGTAAAACGGGTTTCAATGCTTTCCACTGCATTTTTCTCAATCTTAGCTTTCAAACGCGCTATTACACGACTTTCTACCATCTCTAGAACCAAAGTTGGAAGAAACCCTGCCGAGGGGGGTCAACACTTTTCTCTCCGATTCCGCTGCCCTCCGTTTGTCCATCCGAGCCCTCCTTCATGCCGAAACAGGGCTTTTCTCACCCCAAAACGTCTAAAACCCACCTTTTTCTAACTCTGTCGTTTTTCGGAGATTCCTACCCTTGCCTCACAGGAGAGTTCCTTCTTCCTTCCTTCCAGAGGGGGGGGAGGGAGCAGTTTCCTCTTCTCGGACCCATCCCTTCCAGCACATCTTTGGCCATCTCCCTCCTTCCTTGCAGAGGGGGGGGCTGAGTCAGCATGATGACTCATCGTTGCACATTTTGCACTTGATTTTGTCATGGACTCACTACTAATAGTCACATAATTGAAACGCTGAATAAAAACCACTCGTACAAGGACAATTATGCGTCAAGATCAAAACAACTATGAAGTTTTTTACTCTACCGCTGATTGTCAACATTCTGCGAAAAGTGCAATCTGCTGGATTGGTGAACAGCAACATGATAGAGTTGTGGGTCAACTGGACTCAACCTAAAGCGTTCATTCAGATGCTTTAATTCAGACTCCTCAAAAATGAGTGAAACGTGTCAAATGGGCTAAAAACCATAGACCTGGAGCACTGAACATTTTTTGATGCTGCTCAAAAACAATTATAGCTGCCACTTTAATTTTTTGCAACTTTTAGTATACATGTATTGCTGATGAGTAATCCACATTTTTTCAAATTTGGTTCATGGAAGCAGAAAATTGACCTCTTTGAACCCAGAAAATAAAAATACACTTCTTGAGAGTGGTATTTTTTGGTCGATTTTTACAAAATAGAGCTTCTTTATCATCAAAATTACGTGCAGACTATTGACAAAGCGCAAATGAAGCTGCATGTATAATTGACATTTGCATTCATCTACAAATGCATCTGCGCAATTGCTGTACGAATAATAGCAATATCACTTCAATGCTACTGACAATACATTTATAAGTAATAAGGCTTTTTTATGCTGCTAGCCATAGAGGTCGGATGTCAAAGCTTGTTGGAAATATCTTATGTCCTCTTTATTCTAGGATTGCAAAAATGGCTAAAAATCCGACCTCTAAGCTAATAGCTAGAGGTGCTATAGTGCTTCAAATAATGGATCTCAAGTATATAAAGTGCTCAGATTACTATGTCTTACAATAATTTTGAGCTTTTTGTTTATTTAGAAATGGAGGTACTGCATTTTCTGCTCAATATATAACTGGGATTCTAGCAGATCATCTGAGCTGTATTCAAGACGGCTTAACCATAGAGTAAGTATATACAGTAGATAGAGTGTCAACTCAAAAAAGTATCTGTATGCAGTAAACATTTTTATATGAAAAGACTCATTTTTTTGCGGAGATTACGTTCCTGCGTTCCAAAAAGCTATTTGAGCCGCTTTTTACAAAGTTAAAATTTTGCAATTAACATATGCCATTGACATGAACACGCTACATAAGTAGCATGACACATGCTGGATATCAAAAGGAATGAATATCTCCTAATAAGCATCTTAATTGAGCGGAAATTAAGTTGAAAGAAAATGAAGGAAAAATCAAAATGAAAGAAAAAATCAAGGAAAGAAGATAAACCGCATTATAATGGAAATCCTCATGAAAAAGTCGAGATCGCATTGTGCTTTCTTGGCTGAAATTTCAAGTTTTTAATTCAATTTTCATCGACACGATTTTATGATTCATTAAGTTTCTGTTTCATTTCGTGAATCTGAATAGTGATGCGGACCCATTTACATCTTTTAAAGTTAATTGAAATCATTGTCTTTGATTGTTATTTTCCCCTACCATTGACAGGCTGCTTGTGATATGATCACGCTTAAGAAAATACTATTGAGGTTGAGCATGAAAGTAATAGCAACCTATCGAATTGCTAATTTAACAAACATAACCTCTCCAAGGCTGTCATGACACGGAGGATCTATAAAATACTATCGTTCCTTCTGCATTACTATCATGATCAGTCAATTCCGTAGTTATGTCTTCAAAACTACAAATATTTGCATATCTCTCATTTGGTAACAATGCCCAATTGTGTTCACCTCGAGTTCATTTAATATAATCGAAACTGTATACACAGTGGGAATTTAATCAATACTGACTTGTAACTTTACGTAATATACTTTCTCTATGGGCTCACTATCCCAATGCAATCAAACATGCTCACAAAAATATTTTTGGACGGTTTCATACCACAACTGAGCAAACCATATCGACTATAAAAGAATTAGTAAATTTGGGAATAGGCCAAGTGTTTATATTCCCAAATTTTCTAATTCTTTTATAATGCGCGGTCAAGGGATTTTCTACATCATATTGATTATCAAAACCATCTACCATTTATTTCCGACAAATCAGCTTACTCACAAAAATCATTCTTAAAAGAGAAGTGGACTAGAAATTATAAGCTTTTCTTTATAATACCGTAATAAGTTGACCGAGCTTGCGATAAATGTTGGCAAGGAAATTATTTGTCGCAGCTTTTATTTCAAGTAACAAAAGGGACATCTATTTTTCAAACTGCATGTACGTAGTAATGGTATTGAGCTATTTGTTAGAGACTTTCAAGCAGCTCAATATGCTTAAACACAACTTCTCGTGAACACTGCTTACCTAATCTAACTTAAAAATGCATTAATTCAAAACAAACAGAAATGCTTACAAACACTTTATGAAACGCTCTGCAATGCCTACAAATTAATAACTTAGTAATAAGTAATATCTCAGTGTTCACGTAAACTGTGTCAGGTTAGTTACTTAAAAGACAGGATGACGTCAGGCACAGCGGAGACGGGGCACTTGCCCCTAAAAGATAAGCAACTTTTCATGCCATTTTTTCCATGATTTAATTGATGTGCAAAATTTTCAGGCATCTCATTGATTTGACAGAGCCAAAGATTGCCGATGAGTTGCCAAGCTATTATTTTTCACTTTTTTATGTTAAGCACAATCCCATTCAAGTGAAAACGATGCTGCAAAGAGTGGGTTGGAGGCAATTATGTCACACTTGACAGGCAATGGATAGAGAAAGCAGATAAAAAGCCGAATTAACTCATTTGTTTATGGTACCGGATATGTCTACGGCATGCCAAGCGGCTGTGAATTATCTACCTGCTGGGAGATGACTCAAAAAAAGTTGGGATGCAATCTGCAGCAATTGTTTCCGTGGCAAGTGAAGTGTAATTTTATCAGCCCTTGTACCAATTTTAAGGGAATTTCAGTAGCCTATTGAAAGTCTACTTTTACTCGGGGTAAACCCTATCACTAGCATCAGGTGCACCTCAAAGCTTTGAGCGGGTCCCTTTATCAGTATTACACGCATGTATGTTGGGTCTTCAGCATGGCAGTGTGTAGGATCCCTTCGTAAGTATTGGGAACCCTGTTTTAGTCATGTTAAATATTCCACAGTAGGCCTACTTTGCCAATCTCAACTCAACAGACATCACAAAACAAATCATTCAAAGCCAACCACGACGACTAATCTTTTTTGGAAAGTTTTGACTGACTATATTTGGTTTTTGATTGGCCTATGAAATATATCCAATAGCATTATCAACTTTCATAGCATTGTGCATTTATTTGAGTGGTTCAGCTTCGAAGTCGGAATCTACATGTTTGATAAATGAAATCTCAATAATTTTCAAAAGAAGTCTAATTGATTTAAATGTGCGGAATATTTAGATGGCTGCACCTTACGTTCTTGAATACGTACAAACTTTCCGAATAATTTGATTGATGAATAAACTAGAAGTCGAAGGGAAATGCCTGGAAAATGCCGTTTCTTATAGATTATTCAACTAATACGCGCCTGATCTGGCATATAATATACATCTGCATACACACACTTAAATTATATTTTCAATGTCAGCTGCATTTTGGAATATATTCCATATGTATACTATGCATGGCTGAAAAACTCAGGCATAAAAAATGCCCTTCTGATTTGGTTCCCCTGCCCCTTTTATCGTCTTCCGCCGCCTCTGGATGACGAAGCAATTATCTTTATTGATGCATGTTTTATGATATCTTTTCTTAATGCATATATGTATGTAATACATTTACATCAATGAAAAATTGCACAGTACTATAATCTGCTTTTAGAGTGTGTGCATTTAAAAATGTACAATCACACAAGGATATGATCCTCAAAATATATCTGAAAAAATGTTTTCTTGATTCTTTCAGCAATTCAATAAGATGCTTCTTTCATCATTCGCATTCCTTCACCTAGCCCTATTCTTCAATGTTTGTAGTGACTAATGATACATTCAAAATCAATGCAACGTTTGAATAGTCTAAGTATTATGTACTTTTACGATGTTTACTTTATGTTTCTTCAAATTGACAGTTCATATGATCAATTGAAAGGAATCTGATATCAGATACAATTAAAGGCAAAGCAATGTAACGCATGTCGTCACTTGAAAATGATGTGCATCAACAAGCATAGTATATGTTTTGAAAGGAACCTAAAAGTAGTAATCCCGTGCCAAAATCAAGGCCAATAAAATGAGCAACGATGGGTCATCATGCTGACTCACCCCCCCCCTCTGGAAGGCAGGAAGGAGTTGCCAAGGATGTGTTGGGAGGAATGGGTCCGTGAGGAGGAAAGCGTTTCCCTACCCCCCCTCTGAAAGGAAGGAAGGAAGAAAGGCGGAAAGGGCAGGAATCTAGGAAGAATACAGTTAGAAAAGGTGGGTTTTGGTGGTTTTGGGATGAGAAAGGCCATTTTTCGGCATAAAGGAGGCCTCGGATGGGAAAACGGAGGGCAGATTCGGAGTCTACGTGAAATTTTGGGTTAGGAAGGTTGTTTCCAGCTCAATCGGAGAGAAAAAAAATTTGGGACGTACTCCCCCTCCTGTCAGACTTCCAACTTTGGTTCTAGAGATGGTAGAAAGTCGTGCAATAGCTCGTTTGAAAGCTAAGAGTAAGACAACTTCAGTGCAAAAACGGCTTGTTCATATCTGCCTTCGTTTAGATGTCAGACGCCATTGAAAATTTTGGAAATTAGTTAGAAGTTAGAATTTTTACGAAAATGGCTCTAGCGGGTGAACGAAGCCTCGGATGGGAAAACGGAGACCAGATTTGGAATCAGCGTGCAATTCTGCATCTAGAGGGTGAGTTTCAAATACATCGGATAGAAGAAGTCGAAAATTTTCTTCACACTGGGTATCCACACGGGATTTTTTCGTGAAAATGTTAAATTGTAGCCACCTTTGGCGATGAATAGCGGAGGATTGGAAGTGAATGAAGAGCTCGAGTTTCTTTTAGGGACAAGACCGCACTTTGTTCTCTAGGATCCTATCTTTTCAGATGTGTGAAGGTTTCGTTTCCAAATGAGAGCATGTTTAAAATCGAATGTTTGCGCATTTTCCAAGATTTTGGAACTTTTGAAAAAACGAGTTTTTTCACCTCGGCTTCTGGTAATCGTAGAGAGTCGAGGGATCGCTAAAATGAAAGGTCAGAGCGAGAAAACGTGACTGTCAAAATTTGAAGTCAATCGGATCACTAGAACCGGAGATAGACGTGTTTAAAGTTTTGGATGATGGAGATTACGTCATCAGCTGATCGCCACAAACTATATAAGTGGAGTCTCTACTTGTGGGAATCAGTTCTCCTCCCGACTGGGTTGGGGTAGGTGAACTCCGGAGCTCCGATGATAGCATCGGACTTTCCAAGTTTCAGGTAACCGACTTAGAAAATTTCATTGCTGATATCAGCTAAGGCGTGAGACTTAAAGGTTCGCCAGGAGATGGCCTTCGTCTCCAGGCCATAAAAGACTCCAAAACTTTAAAGGCTTGTAACTTTGCTTCTACAAGTCCTTTTGACTTGATTCAAAAAAGATTCGATCACTATTGATCAGACATATATTGATAGACTACTTATAAATTTTCATAAATAGTACTAAATGCTGAAAAATTTAAATTCATTATTTTTGGAGGTTTTCTGGGGTTTTCAGCCCTGCTGAAGTCAATGAAGGCATGTATAAGTGTGCACAAGCTAGTCTTACCATGATACAAGCGGCTTTTCACTGAAAGGGAGCATGACACGGAGAGTTTTGCTGTAATATTCCACTGACAGGGTGTTCCTTCGGGACGGCGGATGATGCCGTAGTGATAAGTGTGGCAAGGGAGTCTCATATTTTAGATCGAAACTTCTGGGGCAACTCATGTTGGGCATTTGACACAGTTCTCAACGTAGCACTTTGAACGCCAATCGGTTGAGTCTTAGCTATCTTGTCATGGATGGCATCTAAACATCTCCATTGCAAAACGCTTGTAAATCTCGGCTTGCTATCAAGCTGATCAAAGCAACGACTTGGGATGTTTCCTCTTGTAAACAACTCCATCGGTTTTTGTGTCAAAGTTAGGGCCCGGATACCAACACAGTAACATGACGCACTTTCTGTCCGCCCGAGGTTGGATTTGTGGGTCGAGGCCTTGGAGCTGGGATAAGATTCCCTCTGAGTAATGCCTGTAACGGATTCAAGAGCTTAACACCCAAACGCTTGCTGTCAAGTCGCTATGGCTTTTTCTATCAGGCCTTTGTGAAATCTCGTCTAGCCTCAGTAACTCAGGGTTGGCAACGTCTATCGTTTGTCATTGTAACTTGGTAAAAATGAGACGGTTACTGCAGGCATTGACGACAAACCTTTTCGCGTCATAGGGTAACCAGTCTTTGTGTTGGGAGTTGGTCACTGAAAGCATGGTGACTTCCGATGCCCATAAATGGTAAAACCGCTGTTGTCATGTCAAACGCATGGCCAAATAATGAAGGTCTGAATCATGGCTTTGTGCTCACTGGGTACATAAACCGTTGCCTCTCTTTCGTTTTCATTTTATACTCCATCATGCAGACACCAAACACGCTGGTCAGCTCTCCTGACAAGCCTCGGTTAAAGCCGAGAAATTTATTTAAAGAGTTTTCGCAGATGGAAGAGAAAGAGAGATTGTGGAACAATCTTGCTCGAATTGGTTCATCAGCTGCCGATGATGATACCGATTCAACATAGTGGGGTATATACCGCCCTCTGACAGTCGGGTGGTAGTAGAGGAGGTCGATGCCGCTGACATAGAGAGATTAAGAGTCTCTCTCAGCAGGATCGGCCAGTCCCGCCCAAGTTAGATGATTGTCTTTTTTAAGATCAACTTTCATACATACGACACATTTTTTCATCATGAGCCCTCTTAAGGGCTACCTTCTAATGCAACTAAAGCGGTCCCAAGCCCGCCACATATCTTCGGATATGGAATGCAGAGGGGAAGAAATGATGAAATGGAATGAAATGGGAGGCCACCCTTGCACCACATGCAACACACCAGACTTCTGTCTTCAGTAGTGAACAAGCTCTTGTGAGTGTAGTCAGAAAGTGTATCAAGTTGTACAAAAGTTTTTACTGCAACAAAGGTTGATAAAGTGATAATGCAGTCTTCATCTAAATTAGAATCATTCTGATTGGTTGTTGAGGAATTCATTGTTGAAAAACATTTAAAAGTCAGAAAATTGAATTACTTCTCATTTTCGTCTATCTCATGATGGAAGGTACATCTCCCGCCTTAGAGATCTTCAACAAAATATTTGAAGTGGTTAACGAGTGGGATGAAGAGTGCGATCTGAAGGAGACTTCTGATAGAGGCAAGATTGAGCAAGTTGTGTGGTGTAATGGATTTTACACCAAGAACAACGCGCGTGAGAAGAGCGCCCGACGCCCAAAAACGACCAAGGTGCTACAAAGTGTTCAATGACTTAGAGGCTATTCCGCTTGACTTTTCCTCGCTATAAAGTATATGTGCTTCAATTATAAATAAACCTACATACTACATGTCTTTGTTTTGCAATGTATTTATCTAGAAATGGAAATAAATGGAGGAATTTAGATATGGGGTTAGTTAACACATTTATTAAAGGTCTACTTTTCTATCAAAAGGGATCATACCACTAGAGAAGATAGAAAATGATTTTGTATACGTGTGGTGTAAGAGTGACCTCCCATTTCATCCCTTCATCATTTAGCCTCAATGATAGAGACAAGCAGAACTCATGGCTGATTCTCAGATAACGTTGCTTCAATTGATTCACCTAAAATCATTTTTCATATGTTGAATGATTTCTAGTAACTATGTTAAGTGTCTAGATGATAGGATATATTATTCTAACAATAGCTCCCAATCGACTATATGCTTACTCGATGATCATTTCGAAGCCATGTAGTTTATATGAAAGAAAAACAACACTGTCATGATACACATTTATTAATAAGAAATAAAAGCAATACGCTTTGCAATAAGACGGTACATTACGTTTACCAAGTCAAACTCTTCTTGATTGCGGGGCTGACTAGAAGGAGAGAAGAGGTCTAGCCAGCTCCGGAGAGTCTCAACACACCGCTCCATCATAACGTCCTTTGGAGAGACACTCAGGAAGGCAGCCCTGATTGTATCAGTACTGTCCTCTTCATTGCTCACTATTTCATCGTCGGAAATTATGATGGTTTCTTCATCCAACTGTAGCGGCTCGACCTCGCCATCGCAAATAGTGTTCACTTGCCTCTTGCATGGGGCATTGGGCATGAGTAGGGCATAGGTATTCGGTGGTGTATTCATTTTAATGATATTATGAGGAAATGGTCATTGCACCGCACTTATATAGATTCTCTTTCCCTGCTTCGTGCTCTCTGATTGGACGACAGCCATTTATCAATCACAATGCATCAATCTCATATATAAAGAAGAGTGTCTTGCATTTCACTATCACAGTCATGTCCGACACAGAGGAAACATTCACACCTCTAGCTAGCTCAACTCCTACGAAGAGGGAAGTTGAGAGAAAGTTTCAACAAAAAGAGGAAGAGACAAATGATTGAAGGCTGCAAGCACCTCACTCTACAAACGGTTGAGAGTGAGCCTTTTTTAAACGAGGATGACTTTCAGGAGTGAAAAGCCTTGATGAGACCAGAGAATTCCCCAAACGTTCTTTATGAGACCACGGTCTTAACGGCCACCTAATCAAGAAAGAAGAGACATTGACTGCGCCACACGCAACATTAGTGATTTGATGTTATCTGACGAAAATGAAGTGTTAAGACAGTACGACCACCAATGAATTGAATAGGATTACCACTACCATCATAGATACCAAATTTTCAATGGGATAATCGTGATACATTGACTGGAATGTATGCCTTGTTCAGGAACTCCCTGTGCATGGTCACACCAAAGCCGCCACTGTCAATAGGAATATATCTTAAACGGGGAACCATTTGACCACCAACTTGTGTTGAATGGATAAAGTTAGTGTAAATGTAAAAGTGATTGATATTCATATCGAGCAAGGATGTTGAGCCACAGTACTTCTCGTCGTAGAATATGTCACGTTTGAATCCTAAAATCTTTGTTAACTCTTTTAAAATGTGAATGACCGTTTTACCATGTACACTGATACATAATTTATTTGCTTTAGGATCATAGTCAAAATGATATGAGTGTAGATTTGGTACACCCTTGTTCAAGTATGTACAAACATCATAGCCATTGCTATAATACTTTGGAGGTATCGGTAACTTTTCATTTGGCTTCCATGTAAGACTGGGACGTAAAACAGGGTCTGTGCGTTTGAAATAAAGGACCATTCGGCAATCTGATTGCTGTTCAGATGTTATTTTCACATTCCCCTATTCATGGTATGACCATAAGACGTCTGTATTTAAAGAGAGCAAATCGCGAAATTTAGAATTGATGTGAACAAATCCAATGTGCGAATGCTCATAATCATTTCGGAAATCAATCCATGCTTTATTGTGTACTCGAGTGATGGACATAGATAATCCATTTATTTCATTTACCTGTTTGATCAAGTCATCAACAGTACCAGATTTAAAAAGCACAAAGCGCTCATGCATGCGAGCAAGGGCTTTGCATTGACAAGGGTATCATGTGAAAAATGTTTACAAATGTCATGTAAAGAGTCATAATGTGATCGTTGTATTACAAAGTAGAAGGCATATGCTCCACATGTTGAAGACAAGGGATGTTGATAGGCCAAAGCATTGCAAATCCATTTTCGTGAATGACGGTTCATGAAGCGTGTAACATAATCACAGTTTGGTGAGGCCAATGAATCAAAAATTTCACCGCAATCGTTTTTATCAATAAACAAAACTTTCCAGTGTTTGCCGGGCAAGTGTGCTGTATCTGTATTCATGACAATGAATGAGGGTGGTTTTGGTAAAACTGTGGGCATATTATTAATAGAAAACACACCTCGAAATGCTGCAACAGTGCGTTCATCACGATGTTCTTGAACGACTCTCTCTAGCTCTGCATCAGATAACCAACTCATTAACTTGTATAAGAAGCGGAAACGTCACGTAGTCTGTTAATTCGAATAGTGGAATCGAACACAACATAGATGAGTACATTGATTGTTTTCGTCAAACCTTTTTCAAAGAAGAATTCTAGTTTAACACCCTTCGTGGCAGTGCCCGGACGATAAGAAGCACCTGCTTCATTGTTTGCTGTCAAATCAAATGCATAAAGCATATAACCTTTAGCAAATTCATCATAGGTCAAACCATTGATGTCATCAGTATTCAAGTATTTAGATGTCTCCATAGTATTTTGATACGAGCGAGAATAATGTCCATTAGCGAAGTCTGGACAAAAAGGAGTACCAGGAATGCAATCAGCATCGCGATACAATCCGATTTGATTTAAACCAAAGTGTTCAAAGTTGAGGGGATTCAAGATATATTACCATTGTATGCATCATTTGCAATCAATCCCACAATGATCATTTTTGGTGATTGTATAGGAAACAAACTATCTTTAACAAAGCTCTTTTGCGCACGAGGAATGGTGAAACTATGGATCTCAGTATGATTTACATCATAAAGAGCATCATACTTCTTCAAACCCGGCCATCTCGTGACCATTAATCACCGAAGGATTCACTGTCATTCGTCGTACATTAAGTCTAACACTTTCAAACAAAATCTTAAATTCAGTCCTTGCTCCATAAGTATTCAATACAAATTTAGGATCGTTCGGCAAGAGATGAACTCGCATGTCTACTTTTGACATTAAGAAACGTGATTGACGGAAAAGTCCAAGTATAGGGGACCATATAATTCACACACCCTACTTTCTGCAGTCCACTTTTCACGAGTGACAAATCCGTTGTTTTTGTTACTATCAAGTTTACCAGCTTCGTCTTTATACCAACCCATAACAGCCATGCGACTCTTTTGTGCTTATGGCTGGAACTGCATGACTGTTGAAAAATAACCGAGATAGGGATAACTGTGTTGACCACCTTCAACCCGAGTTTCACCAATGATCAATGATACATCCTTGAAGAGCGTTGCTATTGCCAAGTTATTCACGGCTACTTTGTCCTTGTCGTTAAGGTTTGTACCGTCCTTATTTACTATCTTAAACTTAACATGTAGATTGATGTCATTTACATCGATGTACTCAGCATCATTTCCTGATATTTAAAACTCAATGACACTACCGGAATCGATACTTGTCTGTGGAAAACGAATGGATACATAATTTCTTATGATATCCGTCTGTATAGGTGTTCTATCAAATAAGCAAAGGGATGAGGTTTTACATTCCATATTTAAAACAGTCCACGTCATCTGCGTTTGCTAGGAAGTATTCGAGATGCTCTTCGCTTACGTGTGCCTGAAGTAGAGATTGGATTGATATGACTGATGACAGACCTGATACCAGCCTTACCGACATTCTTCAAACGCTGTATTCCATGACGCTTTAGCTATTCACGAATCGGCAATCTTCCTGAAAGCGCATCACTTGCTACATCTGCTGCTAATCCTACAGCTTCCTTTAAAGCTGATTTTCTCACACTTGCGATAGTGGGGAGCATCATACCTTTGACAGCACCCAATAGACTACCCCTTTTAGACGTCTCGATCCAGCATAAACGGGAAGCTGGCTCCATGACTAGCATAGGAGGGAGCAGAATAAAACGTAGCAGTTTGATCCATAGGTATTTATTCATTTATATTTACACAATTCATTACTTTGCTTAGGAACGTTGACTAACACGATAAAGGTCAGAATGACAAATCCAACTGTTCATTGAATTTGGATAGCCAGCCCATTTCACCAGGCTCCACTTTTCCCCTTGTCGCATTTGGTGACGAAGTATCATTTCAACCATGTAGTCATCATCTTCTTTGGTGATGGGTGTTATCTCATGACGATAAAAACTCCCTTCAGTCTCTTCACCATGATAATCACGAGACTTGTAGGTAGTGGGCTTGAATTTTTTGTTAGCCTCAGAGACAGTAAATACTTCTTCCGTCCAATTGGGAAGATATCCTTTCGCAAACACGCTTTTCACCTTGGAAATGCAAACTTTGTCACCAACCTGAATGTCACGTTTACCTTGTGATGGTTGCTTGCGTTTAGCATTGATTTCACGGATTGTATCCACCATGTCTGGAGTTATGTCAGCAGGTTTGTGACCAATCATACGATGAACTGAATGATTGTAAGCGTGTACAGTATCTTGCAATACATCCGTCCACATTTGTGTTACTTTTGCAGTGAAATAGCGCCATAGACGAGTTTTCAGTGTACGATTAAAGCGTTCGACCACTGCAGCCTTGTATGCACTTTTCACACTAAACAGCTCAATGTTGTGTTCGCGAAATAAAGCACGCACATGTCTGTTTTCAAACTCTTTCCCTTGATCAGTCTGAATACGTGTGGGAATGCGTCCTTCACTGAAAATATTTTGGAAAGCCTCGGCCACTTTTTCACCACGCTTTGTCTTGAGTGGTTGAACCCAAGCATAACTGGAAAATAAGTCAATGACAGTTAGGAGAAAGCGATAGCCTTTATTCTTTTTAGCTAATAAAGAAACATCAGCCAAATCTGCTTGTCATTGTTCATCAATATCATGAACGATATAAGAACGGGTAGGATAACGTTTTCGAGCTTGTGTGTGCAATGTATATGCAGGTTGAGCTTTTAACCATCTCTTCACTTGTTTCTGTGAATAACCACTTGCTTGTGACAACTTTTTCACTGAAGCATAACCTGCATAATGCTTTGGGTTATAGTAAATTGACTTCAGATGTTCATCCATCGTCTATTAAGAGGGATTGTTTATTTGCCTCAAAGTATCAGTCTTTTTCTCCGCTAGGGCTTGCGTTTGTGTTTGAGACCTGCTTTTGCTACTTTTTTGAGCCGTCTTGTATGAATCACTTTTACAACATGTACTTAAGCAGTTAAGAGCTTTTAACCATCTCTTCACTTGTTTCTGTGAATAACCATTTGCTTGTGACAACTTTTTCACTGAAGCATAACCTGCATAATGCTTTGGGTTATAGTAAATTGATTTCAGATGTTCATCCATCGTCTATTAAGAGGGATTGTTTATTTGCCTCAAAGTATCATTCTTTTTCTCCCCTAGGGCTTGTGTTTGTGTTTGAGACCTGCTTTTGCTACTTTTTTGAGCCGTCTTGTATGAATCACTTTTACAACATGTACTTAAGCAGTTCAATGACACATGAATGTTTGGCAACTCTGAACATGGGATGCAACATAGCTTCTTCATTAAAAGTCTGTGATAAAATCAAATGATGGATAACGTGTTGAATGTTTTGGTATACGCTTCGGCAACTTCTCGGGTGTTTTCAAAGTTTGCTTGATTCTCTTTTTAGGTCTCTCTACACTTTGCAACTTTCTCTTCCTATCTTCCCAGGTGTAGAATCATTTTCCATTTCGTGTAAGGTATCACGACTAAGAATTGCCTTTGGAACATTGAATTTCTTCATATTCTTTAAAAAGAACTCCCACCCTATAGATGTTAAGTGACGACGACGATCACGAACAGCATGATTAATTAAATCTTCCACTCTTGAGTCCCTAATGACTCCACCATCATCACCTACCACTTCACCTCGTTGAGTGATTTTCAAGTTGGGTTCGAGACTTCGATATAAGCTCAGTGCGCGATTGCGATAGGGTTTAAGTGAACCAAGCGAAAGATCATTGCGAATTTTTTCTTTCAATTGTTTCATTCCGAACCAAGCTAGAAAGTACTTGTTTTTCCGTCCGTGCGCCATCCATGTACAATGAACTTCCTGCTACCATAAGACAATCACAAACTCTTAGGTCATTCAAGCATTTGTGCTTTGATAATTATTTTAAATTTGTAGCGAGTTAACTTTCATAATCTTTTTCATTGTTTTGTTACCAACTGATCTTCTTATCTTGATATTTTTTGTGTGAGAGCGTTGCTCGGCCATTTTGTAAATAGGATTCTTCCTAAAATGCTCCGAGGATAAATAAAGTTCATTATTATTATTATTATTATTATTATTATTATTATTATTATTATTATTCTAAGAAAGCAATAGAACTCTGCTTTATCAAACGATCATATGGATTTTTACTTTGTACAGCTTCTTGTTCATATTGCTGATTAAGTTGTAACATTTGATTTGCCCAAGGTTATTGAACACTCTGCATTGTAGTCAGATGTATATATTCTTCTTGTGGAATAGCAATCATGCGTTGAAAACCACTCATAACAATTTATATATGATTATGGGTTTCTTAAAGAGATGACTGCGTAAGCGCTAATCCTAAGGACACTCCTGGGTAAAGTCCAAAAATAAATAATTATAGGGTTTTTCCGTAGCAGCATCAAATACTTCAATTAATTCTTTTGACTTGCGAAGAAGAACTTGTCGAGATAGGAATTCAACTTGACTTTTATCGCGAGGATTTTTAAAGATGATGTAGTAATGCGTGTTTAGACTTCAAGTCCGTGCTTCCTTTCCACTTGGAAAAAGATTTTGCAAAATAAAAATGATAAAGCATGGTTTGTGATGATCAGGCTTGGTAAACATAGCAGTTACTTCTTGTGAGTTCTTACTCTCATTAAGTAAATCATCAAGAATGATAATATCATAGGATTGAATATCAGCAGTGCTGATAATCCCCGGTTGAACCAAGTAAACCTTACCAACCAATTCACGATGTAAGTTATGTTGATAAATTCCATAGCACCAAACAACATGATTCGGTATGCAGTCAAAAATCTCATTACGACGCTCCAACAATTGCAGTGTTAAATGTGTCTTCCCACTATGAGAGGGTCCTACGATACACATAGTGCGATTACAGCGTAATCGGAAATCGATGTTGATTTTGATGAAAAGTCATACCATTTAACTTAGTATCTATCCATTAATGGGTTTATTCGCGAGAGCGACAGCTAATCCTCCCAAAGCAGGACCGGCAGCTGCCATGATGATAGGCGCTAGAAGTGGTAAGAAGCCACCGCGCCGTGATAATAGTTTGCGCTTTGTAGGAATTGATGTTTTTGGATTGCTCAAGGTGCGAAGAACTTTACCATGTCTGGCAATTGCATTGGCCTTTTTGCTATTTAATGTCATATAACGCACTTTTCGTATTTCCGCACGAATTTTACGAATGAAGGCATTGTTTGCCAGCTTCATTGCCTCACATCGATGAGAAGGTTTTAATTTTAATAAGCGACGAAGAGTGAGACAGAAGTTTTTGTTTGCATTTGATTGACACTTTTGTCTGCGCGAACGGTGAGATGAACGACGTCTAGCCATTTTTACAGGTGGATGTTAGAGTGTTCTTTGCTTAAACACGACAGCAGCGTCGAAACATCACCGTCGTAAACGCAATGAAATAGAGGAAGACATTGATTACAGCACTAGTAAAAAGCAATACACTGAGAACAGCCACAGTACCAGTGGGATAGTCAGAAGCAGGTACATGTGTGGGCAGCTGTAATGTATCATTCAGTGAGGCACTATAGTTCAATGGAAACAGTTCAGCTGTGTCGTTTGCTGATATGTTATGAGCCAGACATGAACAATCTGTTTGTACGATGATGCTTGTGAAGTTTAATGCCTTCGCATCAATTGTGCTTAAGTGGAAAAGGCTTCCCATAAGCAACGTGTAGAATACATAACTCCAAGCAAGGTAATGAAAGAAGACCATGATGTAACAGTGATGAAAGTGTATTCGTAAACTGATTTGGTTTACAATTATGAGATAGCATATAGTCAACATTCACAGTTTGCGGGAATGATGATAGCATTACTCAAACGATGCATCATCTCTCTACAATCACTGGATGACAATAGTTTTTCCAACACAAGAATCCACTGCCTTGTATAATAATGCTTTCTCTTTTCAATGAGATGGTGATACAGTGGTGTCATGGTCATAGATTACTGTTCTAAAATCGACAAGGATTGCATCAAAATCATTTATATACATTGACTGTTGAAATTATTTCTTGATCACAGATGGAACAAAACATAGTTTCAAAAGGTACATAGCATGGAGAACACATAACAGAATGACAACATGGTAAAAAAAGAGAAGGGACCGTTCCCTTCTAAAACACTCAACGCAGTTCCGTTCACATAATAATTTAAACGTCTCTTCTTCCAATATCTTTCTGAAGTCACTTTTATTGGTAGAGCTGCTTGACAAATCAGTTGCAAATGTCACTTTTTTCTTTTTCACTTCAGATCGCACCAATTTTATCCTCCTATTTTCACCATCATTACATTCCAGCATGGAAAAATCCTCTATCCATCTTCGATCCAAATGATGATTCATAGCATGCTCACCTAGATCCATTAGTCTTTCAACTAAAGCGTCAGCTTTAATATTTTCATTTACATTTGTAACACATTCTATAGCCTTCAACGAATAACCAAGCTCTCTTGCTACAGACCATGAAGTTGGGAAACGAATGCAACATTTCATCTTTAAATAATTTCAAATGATGATGAGTGTCAGGAATGGACACTCAGTTGAATATGCTTGATATGACTTGTACACCTTTGACAGTATTGACAGTATTGACTCTGTGTAATCTAATACTTTACTTTCACAAACGTGTGTTGTGGTAAAAACTATTTGACTACACTAGCGCTTACATTTCATGACATTTGTGCTATATAAAACGCCATGATCAAACTTTCTAACTATACATGAACCTGTGTTGCAGTAAAACTTTTGTACAACTTGATAAACTTTACTTTCATTTCATCAATTTTTCACCCATCCTCTGAGTTATACGGGCTTGGAACCATCATGAAAGCAAATGACTTTCAGGCCTCATTATGGGTAGCCTCGTAAAGGCTCATGGATGATTCACGGAAAAAAGGCAATGAAGCAGTGTGCTGTGTGTATGTGTGAGTGTGTATGTCTTCATGTTTTAAAGAAAGGATGCTCTTCACTCACATTTATGTTTAGGTCGAAGCCATCTTCCCTTTTTAGCATGTTGGATTGTCTTTGATGACTAACTATTGTTGCTTTCTTCACATAGTCAATCGTTTCTAGACAATCGGCAATCTTCCTTGGATCACCTGTCTTGATTGCCATGGAGTAGTACTTTTCTGACAACTCCATGATTGTGTTCTTTTCTTTCGTTAGACGAATCATTAATTCAGCTTCTGTCTCACTCATGTTGCAGGATCACTACACTGTAACAATGCTCAGTGAAAAGTGAATTTCTATAAAGCGCTACCTCCTTATATCTTGTCGTAGGAAACCTGAGTCCTGGATGGCGAACTTTAGGACTTGTGATGTGTTTCATTAACTTTCAGACAACACTATCATTTCATAACTTGTGTTTCATAAAACATCATGACACACTTTCTGACTACACTTACGAATAAAACTTCGATGATCAAACTTAACTTTCACAAACGTGTGTCACAGTAAAACTTTTGTACAACTTGATCAACTTTCTGACTACACTCACGAATAAAACTTTGATGATCAAACTTTACTTTCCAAACGTGTGTCACGGTAAAACTATTTGACTACACTAAACTTTGCTTTTGCAGACCATGATACACTTTCTGACTACGTTCACAAGAGCTTGTTCACTAGCGAAGAGAGCAATGAGCTTAGTCGATAGGAAGTATTGCACCAAAAATCTCCGTGACTTGCACCGTCAATGACTTGATAGCCAGACATAAAAACCGGTGGAGTTATTTATAAGAGATTTTGGCAAGTCGTTGCTTTGATCAGCTTGATAGCAAGCCGTGATTTACAAGCGTTTTGCAATGGAGATGTTTAGATGCCACCCATGACAAGATAGCTAAGACTCAACCGATTGGTGTTCAAAGTGCTACGTTGAGAACTGTGTCAAATGCCCAACATGAGTTGCCCCAGAAGTTTCGGTCTAAAATATGACACACTGCCTTTTCTGGCGTGGAGGCGAAGTCCATCTCCTGGCTAATCTTTAAGTCTGACGCATTAGCTGATATCAGCAATGAAATTTTCTAAGTTGGTTTCTTACGGAAACCACGGAATTTGGAATGTCCGATGCTATCATCAGAGCTTCAGAGAGACGACCTACCTTTGACAATCTCTCTCGTCTTATGTACAAGTCTCTGTCGGTTCCCAGCTTGTATAGTTTGTGGCGATCAGCTGATGACGTAATCTCCATCATCCAAAACTTTAAATACGTCTATCTCCGGTTCTAGTGCTCCGATTGACTTCAAATTTTGACAGTCACGTTTTCTCGCTCTGACCTTTCATTTTAGCGATCCCTCGACTCTCTACGATTACCAGAAGCCGAGGTGAAAAAACTCGTTTTTTCAAAAGTTCCAAAATCTTGGAAAATGCGCAAACATTCGATTTTAAACATGCTCTCATTTGGAAACGAAACCTTCCACACATCTGAAAAGATAGGATCCTAGAGAACAAAGTGCGGTCTTGTCCCTAAAAGAAACTCGAGCTCTTCATTCACTTCCAATCCTCCGCTATTCATCGCCAAAGGTGGCTACAATTTAACATTTTCACGAAAAAATCCTGTGTGGAGACCCAGTGTGAAGAAAGTTTTCGACTTCTTCTATCCGATGTATTTGAAACTCACCCTCTAGATGCAGAATTGCACGCTGATTCCAAATCTGGTCTCCGTTTTCCCATCCGAGGCTTCGTTCACCCGCTAGAGCCATTTTCGTAAAAAATCTAACTTTTTTTCGGTGATGGGCAAAAACTTAAAGTCACTCCCAAGCCTCAGCCAAGGAAAATAGGGCCAAACTGTGCTTTCCAATGAATTTTTCTTACTCTTAGCTTTCAAATGAACTGTTGAACGACTTTCTACGATCTCTAGAACCAAATTTGGAAGTCTGACAGGAGGGGGAGTACGTCCCAAAAATTTTGTCTCTTCGATTGAGCTGGAAACAACCTTCCTAACCCAAAATTTCACGTAGACTCCGAATCTGCCCTCCGTTTTCCCATCCGAGGCCTCCTTTATGCCGAAAAACGGCCTTTCTCATCCCAAAACCACCAAAACCCACCTTTTCTAACTGTATCCTTCCTAGATTCCTACCCTTTCCGCCTTCCTTCCTTCCTTCCTTTCAGAGGGGGGGGGTAGGGAAGCGCTTTCCTCCTCACGGACCCATTCCTCCCAACACATCCTTGGCGAACTCCTTCCTGCCTTTCAGTGGGGTGGGGGGCTGAGTCAGCATGATGACTCATCGTTGCTCACTTCGGCCTTGATTTTGGCACGGGCTTACTACTCCTGAACTTCAGTCATTGAAGTACTTCATGCTTAAAACTGTGCATCATATTTTTCCAAACCATTATTGTTTACTGAGAAGCAGATTTTTTCTGCTAACTTTCAAGCGATTTTTCAAAAAACTGGAAAAAATTGGAAAAACTTAGAACTACACACGTGACTGATTCTAGGCCAATCATACAGTGGATGATAAGTGTTTCCAGGTGATAATGGGTACGATTTTTTGTGCCAGTATTGTGTGTTGCATGAAGCTTAACTTCCGCTCTGGAGATTTTCTTATCATCTATTTCTACGCTAGTCTCTGTATTCTGCACATTCTGCACGACATTTGCTATCTGATGCTTCGACCGTGTCGCGAAACGTCTGTCTATCTGTGCCTATTTTTCAGCAATAAAAATATTTGCAGATAAATCACAGGGAGTGCATTATTTTTCTTTCCTTCAGCCTCTGATGAACCACCTTCTGTAAAACATCGTCAATTATATATTATTGCCAGTTTTGATTTATTTTGACCTCTAGTTCTGTCATTTTACCCCCTCACATGGATTTCTAAGATGTGCCAGAAAAATATGTTCTGCTTGTCTGCAAAAATATTAGGGCTCAATGTTTGTGCAGAATCTAGGGGATCTAGGAAAGTGCCTGAATATGTTGCTTGCCACAGTATAATCAAAATGGGCGCCAAATACTTTTTAATTTTCACTTTAGTTTTTCAGCAGCTATTCTCGATATCTTAACCAGCAAATTGGAATGTCATTTGGAGATAAGATCAGTCAGGTCAACTGGTGCGGATGCATTCGGGAAGTTTTGTCATTATCATAACTTATCACTGCAGAACACCCACCGGAGAATGCATTCTTGGTGTAATTCTGTAATTGAACTCGTTTTACACCACTATGCCCACCAAGGTAGCAGTGAAATGTCAATGTATTATTATTTGGACAAAAGTAAAGGAAATTGATGATGATGTACATCATGTCTGGATTAATACGGACAATGTCTATCAAAAAAATGTATGATGCTTCTATTCATAGAAACTCCTGAAGTAATTAAAATAGTTTCTTTGAAATACTTTCTACTTATAATGAGCACTATTTTTTTTTAGAGATTTTTTAGTTTATTCGGTTGAATCTTTTCCAGCCTCAATGCACGTCATGACGCACGTCAATGACTGAATGACATTTGCTTATAAACTCGGCAGGCAGTACTGAAATCTTAATCGTCTAATTATATGAAAATGATCATGAAAATTAATAATGGATGCATACATGCATCAACATTGGGGAAAAAGAGAGAAATGTACAAATTGAGTTGGTTAAAGGCAAAACAGAGGATATTCATAAGCCATTACATACAGCAATTTTTATATACATGTATTCTGTTTGTCAGACGTCTTAATTAATGGGGGACTTTTCTATAAACATGCGTTGATGAACATGGAATTCTGATAGTTGACTTCCGATCGTAGACAAATGATTGCCAGACTAGAAAGTGTTATCAAGAACAAAGGTTTTCCTATTAAGCATTGACTTTTCTGTATTGTATTCTTGCCGGAGAGTGCATTTTCTATGTCTTTCATAAAGTGGGATTATTTTTTTAGATAATCTACATGGTAACAAGATGTTAAATAATAATTGATTACTTAAGTATAAGTGAAAAAGCGTGAAATTTAAGGTGGGCCCTTTATTTTGGCCACTACTGTAAGTCGGTACTTCTACTATAAATAACATAGTCCAGTAAATAGAAAAGGGAAATAATGAATTTCAAAATAATACAAAAATTTAAATATCATAATTAGACACATGCCAGCTGACTAAGCACCAGTGTCATCATGAGAATTAGCATGCTCAAATTAGGGATGATTATGTTTTATATGAAAGTTTCTGCAGCGACAGACTCATTACGAAAAAATGAAAAAGTGGAAAAATGCAATTTGTCCAATTTTTGAAATGCTACTGATTCTTGCAAAACTCTCACGCACCACTTCTCCAAAGTGTGTGTACTCGAAATTAACAATTCGTTTTCTCGATTCTTTTCTCGATACTATTCGATAAGATTTAGTGAAAGCTGATTAATAACGTAAATTATTTTAATTAATAAAAAAACGTAAATTATTTAAATTGGGTCGCTTTATCCATTCGTGTCGATGAATACACCTTGTGCATTAAAGAACCGATTTTTTCAGCAATAACTTTTTGCCATTATTTCGGTACATCATGCAAAAAACGAGATTGAATACCATGTGAAAGTTCCACATAGTGCTTGAAGATATAGTCTCGTAACCGTACCTGTCTGTATATAACTTGCTTCGCGGTCCAGCCCACTTCGCTTCCAACTCAGCTCTATTCGCAGCATCTATTATGGAATGCTCAGCTCATTCATCTACTATGTTAATGGTCAAAACCGATGTCTGATTATAAATTTTCAGACAATTGCCTAAAACTGTAGAAAATTGCAAAGGATTGCATAGGCATCTCTGCACGTACCAATTTCGCAGTTTTTCATAACCTGCATAAATAAAGTAGGCGATGAATACATGTATCGGCACCTTTAATGTCGCTCGTTGAACATAAAATAAACAAAGGTGTGTTAGAGTATTCCGACAGGTTCAGCATCTTTTTTTACCCATGCAAATCATGAACGCTGTTAGAACATCAAAAACAAAGTTTTCATTAGCGTCACAAAATGAGTAATTGAGATTACATTTGACAATAGAAATTTATAATAAAGCCTTATGAATGGAATTTTTAAGCTTCTTACAATATACACTGTGGAACAAAAACTCGCTCATTTTCATTTAGATTATCATTGGGCTAGAATTAGTTTCGTGTTTAAGTCCTAGCTTTTCATTGATCATTCATACCCTCACTTTGCAGCCTCCACACAACTAATGTAAATAATAGTGGCTACATTTGCTGTCCAGTTTCACAGCTACATGCATGTCATGCTGCATTTCAATCAGTGCCGTATTTATGCAGCTGCACGTGCTTATTAGAGTTATCAAGAAAATGATTATTCAATCATGTCTGAAGTGATTATAGGTACACTCCTCTTTCAGAGTTATGTGATTCACACACCGCAGCCAGGCATCTCATTCCTGAGCTCTCATTGGATGATATCATCGCCAAGAAATTCTTAGCTTGAGCGCTGTATGGGTGAGAGAAACAATACGTGCTAGGCTTGGGGAAATTATCAGCCGATTCAGGCAATCATCTTTTCATCTGTTCTCGTATTCGATTAAGTGTAGTTGTGTGTATTCCGCTTGCTATGAACTTTGAGTTAGACATTGGAGCGTTTAGATCGCAGAATGTGATAGTGAATGCATATGGATGCTTATGGGCTATCTCCCTCCCACGTTTTCAAATTTGTCTCAAAACTTCATAGACACGTATTTGAGTACCTTTTGTACCCTCATGTAAAAATGTATGCAAATCGGACAAGTACTTTATGAATAAGAGACGATAATGTGAAGTGTAGCGAAGTCAGCAGTTGATCTGACTTCGCTTGACCTTATCGTCTGATGATTGAAACGTGGAAGATTTCAAATAGCAGTGGATGAGACGAAGACGGAAAGAGAGCAATGCACACACGAGTAACAATAATGCGTCGAACAGACGAAGTCAGATCAAGCTGCTGAGTGCTGACATCGCTGCACTTCACATTATTGTTTCTAATGCAAAAAGAACTTGCTCGATCTGCACAAATTTTTCTATAAGAGTAGAAAATATACTGAAACACGTGGATCTAAAATTTTGTGAAGGTTGATTCATTTCTACAGATTTTAGACAAATTTGAAAACGCGGGGATAACCCATAAGTACCTGCAAAATTTGTAGAAGGATGACATTAACAAAACAGTTGAAAAGCCTGGATTAAACTGCGTTGTATATTCATTGTGCAAGCAATTCTTTAAATCTTGTTGTTAAGTCAGCTATCTGTCACGTACATCTTGTTTCGCGAATGATTGATCTTCTTGATTCGATGTTGAAATGTTTTTCGCAATCTCATGTGCATCATTCTAAATTAGAGAATGCAATTTTTCTCAGTAAGATTACTCGACGTCCACCCCACATGCGCTGAAACGTGTTGCTGAGACCATCAGTGGAATAGCACACATGAATCTTTGCGAGCGGTTGGCTATCTATATATCCCCATTGTTGAGGTGTTGAAGGACGACAATGACAACAGTGTGAAGGCATTTGGCACTTTTCATAATCGCTTATGTTTTGATAATATTGTTCTGCTTATTACTCTTCGAGATCAATTTACCTCAATCAGCCATGTCGTTAAAATATTGCAGGACTCAAAACAGAATTTGATGGCTGCATATCAGGCCATCAAAAACTTGCAGAAGTCGATCGATGACATAATGACAAATTTTGATGATTGGTTTACATCGATTATAGCCGAAGACACTCCTCAACACAAAAATCTTTGTCTATCTTTTAAGAATGATCAGCTTCATACATCTGGAAGTGAGCGAATCTCCATTCGTAATTGTCTGAAAAAAATACTTGACATTTTTCTCAAAGAATTATCGTTACGTTTCACGGATTTCTTTGAAAGTCTCTCGCTATTTGACTGTTTCGCTACTTTAAATCACAAAAATATGTCATTGGTCTGCGACTGATGAAATAGGCTATGTATACAATGTACAATGTACATGCACACGTATGTTTGTCAATGCTGTACCGCAGCAGATGATGATATTCTTGGATGCACCACTGATTCAATCATGTGACAACCCTGTTCATTTGTTTCCTGTAGCTGCACCTACAGCAATTGTTAAGTAGGCTTTTCTGACGAAAAATCCCTGTTGCAATGGATCATCTGACATTTACTACCGTTAATATTTAGGTCTATCTTAGTGAGTTTTAGAAACAGTCTGCGAGTTTATCAGCGCATAGAATTTCATTCAAAAACATCAATTCTTTCAGGCCAAGTAAGAATTTTTAAGAGCATAAATTAACGTTTCCCTCGCCGCTGACATAGTAGTTTAGTCATTGTAATTTTCTATTGGTTTTTTGTTGCATGCGATTTCTGTTTCCATCTAGATTTAAAGAATTCCAGTACACCTAGCATAGAAATACACTGGTAAAGTATGATGAAATTCATTTGAGAGCGTAAGCAAAATCAGATCAAAAGAGCCCTACGTGTTTGGAATCTGTTTCAAATTCCTTAGTGCAATCTGATTTTTCCTACGATAAAATTAGTATTGAACTCTAGAAAATGTAGATATTTATTATAAAAGATAGAGATTTTAATTTCAAGATTTTGAAGTCTTACAGGACAATTTAGAGCGCGAGACAAATTACATTATTTCGACTGTACTTTAATTAGTACTTCATTGTAGTTTTTCAAATGGTCGGAGCAGCGTGTTTTTATTGAATTGATATTATTGGCATTCAAATGGTCCTACTTGAAGTAATAATGAAAATCCACGCCTTTTTGTTGCCAAGCCAACCTGATTTTGATTTTATGATTTAAACTGGCTAACTGTCAATTCAGTTACATGATAATGATATCACCATCCTGCACAGCCTGATAATGAACACTTTGAAAGCGTCGCATTGAGAGCGGACATCATTACTATTGACTTGAAAGATTGCTTGCCCTTTCACATTGGTGAATATTAATGTACATGGTGCGATTTTAGGATGCAATAGATTTGGAAACACTTCCACTCATCTCAGAGGTGCATGGGGCAGCTCATTCGAAGTCTCGCGATACGCCCTATCCGATGGCCATCAAAATCATGGCGATAGTCCGACACCTCTCAATTATGCCCATCCGGAAAATAATTTGGTGAAATTCTATACATGCCTTTGATTTTATTGTATTTTATTAGTGCTTATGTGATTGGTTTATGTAAGTCACAAATTTGTAGAGCTCTATCGTTTTCCACAACGAAAATACTTCTGCTTCTGACAGTGTAATTACAGTGAACCATCTAAATCACTGTTACAAGAAGAAGCAGAATTAGAACAAAATGTAAAGTAGAACAAAACAAATTTCAAAGAAGGCTACTCTCGGCTAGACTAACTTCACCATCTCACTGCTGATGCAAATATCATCGGCATGCACCTTACTACAATGGCACACATGTCCCACAAAGGGATTTGGCTGTCCATAAGACCACCATCATTCTATGCGGTCTTCCCACATAAGTTCAACGATGGCATTGTCCTTGCGATTTCCGGGCTTGTGGGGTGCTATTTGCAGTGGAAGCTTTTGCAAATCCGCCCACCAAGCACCGACGAATGCACAGAATCTGTGGCGAGGGAAGGTAGCCCAAGGTGAGCCCATCTGCTGTTCCATTGGATGCGTCCTAGGAGTGACACTACTCGAAGTGCTCCCCTGAAATGGTCGTCTACGACGCGGACCGTCAACGGTCCAGGAGAGCGGTCTATCGTACAGTTTCTGTCGATGTATGGTGTCGTTCTTTGACGAGCTACAATGGAGGTCAGATTGCGGCTCAGAAGAGCGACGACCAGGGGTTGCGATCGATTATGTCATCCATTTTCCCGACACACTAATTTCCGATGTCGAGACTGTATGAACAGGTCATACTCTTCTCAGTGCCTGCAGATATTTAACGCGAATTTCGCATCAAGACTCGGTCAGCATGCAAGTATGAGTGCATGAAACTGCCTAATGATGACAACGTTGGCGACTCGGAGGAGGTGGAGGGAAAGCTTGCCATCACGCCTGCCGTGAGTAGATCCGCTGACATCGTAGGATTTTTGTGAGCGTCACATGCTCAAAATTGCTAGTTGAGCTTCTGAGCGTTGAACTGCCCTCCTGTTTATTCAAATCGAGCACATTCACATTCAACTCACTATCTGCACTCATCTCTACAACAGCCGAACTCTCTCTCCATCGCCGAGCATGACAGGCAGTCATGACAGTCAACTTTAAGTTCCTCGGGGTTCACAAACGATTTAGGCTGCTGTCCCATTTGGGTGCACAATTGCGCGGTGACGGCGAGTCGTCTTCCAGAACATAATCGTCTTACGCTAACCTCGTTCCCCCCACACCAACCAACTATTCTCTTCCATCTGCTCAACTGTGAATATGCCACATCCTTTATTGCTGCTCTGGTCAGCTAGCTTTTGTAATATAGTCGCGCGCCTCGCCAAAACTCTTTGTGCGCAAATCTTGAGAACTGGCCATGCATCATCATCGGCATCATAGCTTCCACCCTATCCTCGCCATCCTACTGTGCGCGGTGGCAAATACTATCACCAACATGCACCCTCACTGCAATTGAATAGCAGCACGTTCATCGATCTAGAGTAGTCCCAATCAACTACACCGACCCCTACCATGACTTTGGCGTCGAACGATAGTCCAGAGCCAGGCACAATTCGAGGATATTCGTGCTAAATCACCAAGCGGTTATCTAGCGGTTCAATTTATTAGCTCCGATGCTGTGTATAGTTTCAGTCCGGTATTATGATTTGCATTTTCCTGACTTATACATTTTGATGCGCTATTAATTTTCCGCCCGGTGCTAATAAATCACAACATCGGCTGTGATTTACATTTTCTCATCATACTAGAATTTACGTAGCATAGCTGTGGTTAACAAAGTAACATGTTACAACGACATGTTGTAGTGCTTGTAATCACACAATCTTTGGGTCGATGAGGCGTCAGGAGATAAGGAAATCACGACCACTACTAAAAATGTACTTACAGTGATCTATTATCCATTAACTGGGGGACAAGGAGATTGATTAAAGTCATCCAAAAATATGTGTAAAACGAGCAGATTGATCAATCATGATTGTTCATTACTCTACATGTTGGTTCCATTATTCAGTAAAACACAATTAATTTCAATGTTTACCGAAGCATGTCAGGCTAGATCAAAAGTCTGAAAAGGTTTAAAAGAAACCAAACCCACGGCCAAGTAGCCTTATCGGTGCTTTTAAATGTTGCAGCAAATTTGCAAGCGTGTCCTTTTAATTTTGCGTGTATCACAACGTTACACGTGCATGACAATCTGTTGAATTAGTTGAACATGAGTACCTAGTATTTTACTTATGATTACATGCATGTGGGCAGCCAAGAATAGTGAACAGCACATTTTGCACATTTAAGCTGTTTCTACTGTCTTTTGATGATTTCTTCTTTTCGAGCTTTGTTGGTTTGAATGAGAAAGGGACAGCATTTACATATTCATTTTCGCATGGGATGGTCACAACAGAGATATTCGACAATAAAACTCAATTTCTTAGTATTTCTATATATTCACGAATAATTGATGGGTGACGATTGACAGTTAGTTGTTTCACGAATTCGATCATGTGCAAACATCATGTGGTGATAGTCATCAATTTCATTGACGAAACATCATTTCTATCTATACAGTTGGCCATAAAGCATGGTCGCGTATTTTAACTCATTTCCTTCTTCGATTCAGAGACACTTTCAGTTCAAGCACAGTCTGAAATCTTGGCTGTCTTTGGGCAATGCCCTGAAGTTGTTATTTCAGGCTTCACTTTTCAAAAATAACGTTTCTTGTCATCGATAGGTCCAAATTAGTGAAAACATACATTTTTTAACGGGCTGCCGTCTCACAACTGTGTTTGCACTAAGAAAGATATTATTATATAAGCATACAGTTGCACAATTTTTAAATGTCAACATAACTCTTTAATTGATCTTTTTGACTCGAAGAGGTTTTGACTAGAAATGTGCGTGCCGATAGCTTCTTTACGTCTCTTGATTTAGCGAACTAATTAAATGATCAACGATTGTCATGCATAGGTAGCATGAGAAGCAGCAAAAAAGAAATACCAAGCGAATTTCTATAAAATCCCGTTAGAAATACTCAAGCACTGAATATTGGCCTACTCGAGCATGTTCGGACATGGTCAGAATGCTGCCATTGTTTCATGTCGTCGTTCAGGCACGTCTGTTTGCAGGAAGGTCAAAATAATATTATAATATACAAGCATGATATAAAGAAAGCATTGTCATTTAAAATACCAAGATTTTCGCAGCTCTATCTTTATGTTTGGAAATCAAGTAATTTAACTGATGTACTATCGATCGCGTAAAAAACTACCCGAGCGGACTATCATGCTTAAATTAGCAAGGAAACTAAAATCCGATGAACGTGAAATTTCGTAACTTTATTTTACCTCTGTAGTGTTTATTTTTGTTTACTGCTCCAATTCATGTCTGTTTGACCAACTGTGCTGCGGATATTTCAAAATTTTATATACGTATAAAGCCGGCAGGGTCAATTTTGACTCGAAGAGGTTTTGACTAGGAATGCGTGTCCCGATAACTTCTTTGCATCCCTCGATTTAGCGAACTAATAATTAAATGAGCGACGATTGTCATACGTAGGTACTATGAGAAGCAACAAGAAAGAAATACCAAACGAATTTCTCCAAAAATCCCGTTCGAAATATTCGAGAACCGCATATAGGCCTTCTCTAGTATGTTCAGACATTATCAGAATGCTACCATTGTATCATGTCGTCATTCAAGCGAGTGCGTTTGCAGGAAGACCAAAATGATATTATAATATGCAAGTATGATATGAAGAAAACATTGTCAGTCAAATTCCAAGATTTTCACAGCTCTATTTTTGTGCTTTGGAAATCAAGTATTTCAATAATACCTGAGACTTCCATCAGGTGGATTTCTTCACTCAATTCAAACATTTAATTTGTGCGAAGGAAAGTTTTTGCACAAACATCGACATGGAGAAAGTAAAAAAAAACGCAAGATTCGGAAATTATGTAAATCATTGACAGTTAATTGATTTATACCGGATTACGAGCATTATGCGAAGTCAGGTACTTGCTTACTTGCTGTTTCGCCGGCGAGATCAGTGTTTTATGCCGCGAAAGGAACTATTGTCGGAAACTCGTTTATAACCATAAATGATATGGGAGAAGCGATGGACCAAAATGCCATGCTAAAGATGCCACTCGAACCTACGACTCCAATTTATCTGGTCTTCTCACTCTACCAACTGACCAATGACAGCTAGCAATGTCAATTAAAAAATCAAACCCTCACCATAACACATCAGTTGTCATATCGGTGCTTCTATTCCCCCCCCCCACATTTCTGTTGTTGACACCCGGAAGTGTTGCATCGTCGCTGATCTCTCTTGCTCCTGCGGGCCGTTTCATTAACGTCGCATAGCGTTGAGTGTGTAAAACTCCTCTTATCTGACTTGTAGAACATTTACAGTCTCAGAACTAGACAACTGCACGTCATTTGTCTGTGGACAGCAATCACACGAAGTTCGAAGATCACAACTGTACCTTGTATTCTAACTGAGTATCCAAGGGACCAATCATTCATCCCAGTGTTCAAGTAGGACTTCTCAGTCGTGTTGTAGTGTCACCCAGTGACAGATCAAGTCTATTCTAAACCAAATGTGACTAACTTAGGCGAAATTTGATGATTTTGGAAAACTTGAGAAAGGGGGGGGGACAAGAATAGAAGTACCGTCATATCAATTAGAATCAGAGACCTCTAGACGTATCATTCTAGTCGAGGTTGATCTTCAAAACTCAACCGCCTACGTTTAAAAATCTAAATGCGGCTAACCCCTGTAAATTTCAATGCTTAAAATGAACACCGAATATGACCTCATTTAACCCTCGCTTCCTTTCGATTAGTGAATGGTTTATTAGTCTTTGTTGTCATTTTCCATTTCAAGTAGTAAGTAATGTGTTAGAAATTGGCGTTTTTTGACCTTTGACCTTCACCTCAGCCCAGGGATGACCTTAGAAAAAAACCTGATGCTTTTTTTCTGAATCCCCTTTCAATGCCTATTCGATTGGTGTGTGGTTTGGCAAAATTGGTGCAATAATTCGGGAGATCAGCAGGGGGGGTGAAAGTCGCCCCCCAGTGGGGCGAGAGTTAATTGGTCTTTGCAAAACGCAGTAAATGAGATGTCTGCTTGTTTGCAGGATACTTCTCTTGACAGTACACCTGAACAGATTGGAATTGACGATGTAAATGGAAGGACAAAAAAAGAGAAAAATGTCAAATTTGGAGTGGTGTATTCAGTGAATGAAACTCCTCCATGGTACACTACAATCCTTTTAGGTCTTCAACATTACTTGACTATGTTTGGTGGAACAGTGTCCGTCTTCTACGTCGTTTCGGGTCCCCTTTGCATTGATATGAACCAAGTACTAAAGGCAAAAATGCTCGGAACTGTGTTTTTTGCAATGGGCATTGTTACACTCCTGAACTCTACCTTTGGAATCAGGTACGTCAGTTTAAAAACTAGTCTAAGAAATCAAAATTACAAAGTGATTGTGACATACTGAATGACATGGTGATCCAGCATTATTGAAATGCGAATCAGGTTTGAAACGAATGCTCTTTTATATTTGAATTTGAAGTGTACTGTTACTTAATTACCTTTTTCGAGAATATGTGTTTGTAGGGCCCATGATATATTAAGATTTCTGAATAGTATTTGTCCTTGTGTTTTGAGCTCTCTGAAAATAGTATTTCTACCTGCGTATGCGTGTATATGCATAAGGGGCTGACATCAATTACGTAATCGCTTTTGACATTTTTTAATTCTTCCCCATAATCAATTCCGTAATCGCCTCATGACCACCTTGCCGATTAAAGATGCATTATACATTGTAAGTCGTTTCCAGCGGTTTTCATTTTCATGCATTTGGTAGCCTTAGATAACCTAGGCCTTAAAGCATCTATTGCATCTTAGATTGTAGATTAAGATTCTTTCAAATCGAATGAAGTATGACACAATATATGTGAAAGTTAAACTACATTTAACAAAATACACCACCTGTATGCAGCATGCAGTCCGTATGAAGTCGCTTAATTAAATATAACACGTGCAAATAAATTGCGAAAGATGCTAGCATGTAGAAGCAATGCTGATATAACAAACGCCGTGAAAATCGAAATTATCCAGCAAAATCGGAAAAATCTGGATCTGATAAATTGCGCCCGTAAATATTTAGGATGTTTTCAAATTAAGAAACGTGATGCTCTTTTCTTCTGAAACTGCTAACCGCTCTATCCAACCGTCTCTTGAAGAGTACGAGCAGCTTGAGGGCGAACAGGCAGTGCACGACGGTAAGAAGTTAGGGGCAACTCTGGCAAAGCAGATTTTATAGTATCCTGTTTTTGATAAAGACGGACAATTAAATTAAAAGGGAGCAGCAAATTACTTCAGGATTGAAATGATGTCTGCCACCATTTCACAACAGCTGAATGCACGCAGCAGTACTTACAGACATAATTTAGCTTTGAAACTAAAATAAATGGCTCATATAATGGAAATTCATTATTCTTTGAATTAAGGCACTAGGCCACACATGCTCATTGAAAACATTGGCAGGTCGAAGTCATGCGTTGTCATGACATGTAGACAGCAATACCTAAGCGATGTCGGCTTTCATTATTGCATATCAATCCTAAGCTAAGAATTCCATAGTGCCTCATTTTCCGCCTTCAATCTGTCATCAACACCTCTGTGCGACTAGTATTCAACCTTCGCCGATGTGATCACATTTCCTCACAGCTTGAGCAACTACAGTGGTTACCTGTTCGGTTTAGGATTGAATTCCGATTAGTTACCATCGTTGCAAAGCATAGAAATAAACTGTTTATCTGAAGTTTGCTGGAATGGAAATTGACTCAAGGTCGCGGCACATCCGGGGGAACTAAGTTGCGGCATGAAGAACCAATTAAAAGCTTCGATTTACTCATGTGACTGTTTCTAACCCAATGATACAGACGTTGGCAGGTGCATCTAAGTGAAAATGCGTGCGATTTATGTGCCGTTATTGTGCACTGCATGAGGCTTGATTTCCATTCTAGAGGTTTTATTGTTGTCAATTTCTATGTTGCAAAGTGCATGAATGATCAAGCTCCGACTTACTTTCAAGATTTTGTCACTCCGGTGTCGTATCATCATCCCCGCACGAAACTAGTGTCTATCGGTAGAAAAGCTTTCTTTCAAGTTCTCCTCGTGCCTGGAAAAACTTGCCTGCCGAGTTAAAATTGTCGTTTTCCCTTATTCATTTTAAGCATATACAGTTAAAACTTTTTATTATGAAAGATCATTAATAAATTGCTTATTTTCTTTGTTTCCTTTTATCATCTGTGCATGCATTTTTGTAAAGGGTCTTGAAGTGACTTGTCACATTACGCCACTTTAATAAAATTCATGATTGATCTCTAGATTTTGTAGAAATAAGAACAAAGTTCGTATTCTATGCCTGTTTGAATTTTTATTTTAGAATTTCAAAAAATGCAATTGCATCCCAAATCTGGTGCTAATTAATGAGCATTTCATTTTACAGGCTTCCTATTATCCAGGGGTGTACATCAACACTTTTGCTGCCAGTAATGTCTATTGCTCAGGAAATAGGAGAATGCCCAGGTAGGTAGTCAAAATTAAAATAAACATTTTACAGATTTCATGTATTTCACAGAATTCGATTGTGAAATTTACGTAAAAAATGATGAAGACTATAACTACGTGAGGTCCATGTTGAGCATTAGTATTAAATGCACTAATGAATTTATTCAATAAAAAAATTCCTCCTTAATAAATATCTGCTCGGTTATTTATTGTTTTGCACTGCTATTTTCAGCCATATCAGTCAATGAGACGCTGGAGAATTATACTATGATTAATATTTATCCAAGACTGCAATTGGTAAGCTAAAAATATCTTCTGCTTTCATTCTAATTTAGTGGCGATGTCAAGAAAATTATGTGCATAACATGATTTTGGCAGTGGGTCTGATGCATATAACACATTGCTTCATGGCTGCTAATTTTCGACGAAAGGAATGAATTGACCAAGAAATTTTGCTCTTAAACAATAGTAATATACATGAAAGTGCATAGGGCTACAGCTAATGTTAATTTAAGCGCTTTTTTCAATACTAAGCACAGCAATATCAAAGAATAATAATAGCAGGCTAGTGGTGCATCCAGTAGCACGCCAGTGAGAGTGGTTTCATAGTCTGCGTGTGGTCTCTAGACGGCCCCGGTGTCACAGTTCTTTCTCTCCCTGCATTAATTTTCCGATCGGAGTTTTGACCCCCACCCCCAGGTTTTGACTGTGAATCTCAATTTACCTCGGTTTAATTTTCCGAACAAGTAAAATTTCATTAGCGCGCTTTTACTTGTCAAATGTCATTGTCCCACGTCTTATTTTCCTACTTTGATTACAATTTCCCACTTTCTCAATATAACGATTCTTTGCTAGTGTAACGTTGCTTCAATCCATCCACTTTCTTCGGATTTGCCGTGTAATGCAGTTGGTTGTCTTCAAAAGTGAAATTCTTTGACTTTAATCTTAATCTTCTTCTAAACTTGATTTCCTCTATTTTAGAGGGGTAGGTTTTCTTTACGACGCATTCAAAGATGAACAAATCTGTCATTTCTGCCATTTCGATGCATAGATGTACACAGTCAAGCAGTGTCGCATAGCTTCATTTGTACTACTATCTTAATCAGCAAATCCTAGATCATGGGCTTGTCCTATTACGCGTCATTTGTTCAACCGTCATTAAACGTTAAAGACAATTTAATGAAGCCAGGTAAATAAATGATAGTTAAAAGATCACTCACTTTTAGCTGTCTTTTAGAATGCTTTCATCTTAATATCATTAAGCAGACAATACGCATAAGCTTCATTAATTTTTTAAAATGTCGCGTGCAACGGGATGTCATGATGTCATTTTGACGCATTCTGATATCACACTATAGAAAATCATTAAATTCATTGTTATCGTAGTAAAAGATGACCTCGTTTTCCATTCAGACACCATGCATTTCATTCATAAATGACGTAAATAAGTTATTCATTCTGAAGCCAGCAATCCTTGGACATCGAAACAATTACATAATAGGGAAAGGAAAAGGAAACTTTAAACATATGTATTTCAGCATCGGTAAGCATCCTTCTCAGTTTGATAATAATTAAGCCTTCGCATTACTTTCTATGATGAATCAACATTTTCACAGCTTTGACTTGGGAATCGATATGAACATGCATGAAGCTAAATACAGATTGACATACCAATGTGTTCTTTTTAAAATGATTGCTTTAGGCCCGTGGGCTCGTGGGATTCCTACAGGTCGATAGCATGCATAACATGCATGGACATTAGGGTGTGCACTTTTTCGACTTTTTCCTGAATTTCAAAAAGTCTATCGGATGGAAACATGAGATTTTGTGTAAAATTAAAGAAAATCTGTGTCGGAGCTGCAAGTTTTGAGAAAACCTCTGCCAATGCTTCTTTACATTTTCGAATTTTTTATAAAAGCGATTATTTTTCGACGTTTTTTGGCTGTTGTGAGGAAACTATGGCACCGATTGGCCTGAAAATTTGTTTGAAAACAGCTGGTTATGTTGCCTAATGATGTGGGTTGGGTTAAAGTTTCTGACTAATTTCGTTCATCTGAGAGGCACGCTTCTTTCCAGCTAAATTCCTTGGCATCATCATGCTACTTATAAACGCATTTCATCAACTATTCAAGTTTCAACTCCAAAACTTCACACTGTGACCATTTATTTGATACTAGCAATCTATTATCGTCACAATAGCTGCTTTTCAATGACATCACTTAATTTTCTTAAAATATGAGTCACAAACACATAGTTAATCAAGGTAATAAAAGGCATTGAGATACAATGTATTAACCTGTTTACAGTTTTACCAACTGTCAGAAAGAGTGGCCGAAAAACATCTGATTTTGTATCAAATATTAAAAGACACAGCGCTAAAACAAGGAGCATATCGGATTTCGGAATAGATTCTATGAAAAATTTAAAACATATTCTATACTGTTCAAGTGTTCCAGTATCCTACATCTTTACTTTTAACAATGGAATATTTAGTCATTTTGAATATCTTCAAAAGGAAAACATCTAGAGGCGTAAAACAGATAGTTGGCTGCGCAACTGATATCCTGTTGTAACGGTGGGATAAGCTTCAGCTAACCGACCAGAAAAAGTAATTTTTATCTAATTATAAAACGTTTTTTCGATAAAATTATGAATTTCACACTCAAATTTGGCAAGCTTCAGCAACATGGCCGATCAATTGTAGATGTATCAATAGATGGTACAGAGACCATGACGGTAAGACTTATGAGGAAGACAAATTGCTTTATGAAATGCAAATGTAGATAAATTAGTCAGGTAGCAGTTCTAGCAAGGAAAGACGACTGGATGAACTAGAGAATTAGGCTTGGTCCTAAACACTGCTGCAGCAACCTCCACCGACAATACTTCATTTCATCATCTGAAAATTATTGACGTGGATCAGGATTAGGCAATGAAGAATGTGAAGATCATACATGTTCACAAAAAAGTTTGGAAAATGTTCCAGATCAATCATTTTGAAGACGTTACTTACTCAAAGAGAACGAATCATAACTGAGAAAAATTTTTGCAATTTCAGATCTTGTACCGTAATTTGAAAATTATTCCATGCATGTGGTGCGAAGAGTCAACCCAAAGCATTAGTTGCTTTTTAACGGATGTAGCCTGCCTCTAGCGAAATGATGCTTCATAATGATGCTGGCACAAAAGGTAGGTCTGAACTATTTTCTGGATCCGTATTAGAAGTGGTTTTTAAATTATCAAATGGATATTTCACTGCATTATGATCAATTACTAAGTCTGCTAACACAGGTAGACGAAATGGAGTTGAAGTCAGGATGAGTATACAATCCTTATTAATATTCAAGATTAATACTTCGATGAGGTTCTCCGAGTTGAAATTAAACATGAAATTTATGAACTTACGAATGATCCTGAAATTGAGCTGTCATTTTATTTCAACTGTGCGGCATGCCTACTGGTACAAGTACTAAAATGACAATGAAATTCATCGCCAGTATCTGTTCCTGACTACACTGTAAATCGCTCAATACCAATTACATACGAAGGATGCATACCAAAATATTTTTTTGGCATATTTCTGTATTCTCTTGGTATATATTTGTATGCTTTTCGTATGTTATTTCAAATGTGGTATGCTTTGCATACTAAAGCCATACCAGCACAATGTTAGAATAAAGCATAAATCATGTCCAAAGTATCTTGATTTCAGGCCTTTTGTCAATAAAGATCATACTAATGTTACTACTGTTCTGCAAGTAGTGAGATAATGACATTCAAGAGTCATTCTTTCAATAATGAATTCGATTTTAATACACGTAAGTCTATGGCATTTCATGAATAATCAATAAGATTTCAACCATCAACAATTATGCATTATGTAATTTTGAAACTAGGCATATTATCAATCCGAAATAAAAACACATTATAATTCATGAACGCAAAAAATAGTCATGTTTGAGATATATAAATCAACATGATTTCACTAAAGATATCGTTTAATTGAAATGATGTTTATGAACTTGGGTCATAAAGTGGAGTTAAATTAACTTCCTATTAATGTTGCTAGACTAGTAGCATCGACCGCATGGTCGTGGAGCATAAAATTCACAATAAATCTAATGTAGTCAAATATCAGTCTATCAAACAAAAAATATTCACCACTTGTATTACCGAAAAAAGTTATTTGACAGTAGTATGTAATACATACATTTTTTGCCATGTGACTTAAAGCTGCACATACCAAATGGATACCAGAGGCATACGAATAAGGATGAATTTCCATCGGGTCTCGTATATAAAACATACCAACAATTCGTATTTCAGTGTAAAACAGCCAATCACAGATAGAATAGTTCGTATCGCTACATACCAATCACATACGAAAGTAAGTGAGATGTGGTATGAAAAACATACCAGATCTCTGTAGACATACCAGAATCTCGTATCAGATGTTAGTTTCAAATTATATGTAATTTTGGTATATGTTTGTATGTAATTTTCGTATCCAGCGATTTACAGTGTACGAAGATTTGCCTACAGCGGAGCATAGGAGAGATAATTATTGTCTCCCTACAGAAACTGGTGAAAACATTACGATATTATTAGAACTCAATGTCAGACTTCAAAATAAATATGCGATTTCCAGTTGCCCCTATTACTCTATCGAACATCACGTAGAATAGCAATAATTTGAAAATTTGCATCTTTTGCAAATTAATGTGAATTTCAAATCATATCTTGCATATTCTTAAATTCACTATCTGATGAAAGCTATTGATAACAGCTCATTCAATCAAATCTATTTGGATCTTTCCAAAGACTATAAATAATTGGTGACTCGACATGGCCAAGGAAACTTTCCAGGAGAAGTAGTGGATTGCAAATTTACATAGCTTGTGTTTTATGTTGTGATGACATATAGGGATCTATGAACAATCAATCATCAGTTCGGTTTAGATTACTACAGTGAGTGGACTAGGATGTCGCGGAAACTACTTTTTGTCGTGCTTACGAGTAAGAGTGGGAATATCAAAAAGTTAAGTCTTCGAGAGAATTTTTAGTGTGTTGAATTTTGAAGTTCACCATCTTTTAAAATCACCAGATTTTAAAGCGCCTGAATCAAAATTTGATAATATATAAATTTCGAGTGAATTTCGCTATTTTTTCCTTTCATCCATACTGTGGAAAATTATATAGCGTTTACTAGATAAAAGGCACATTGGGAGCAAATTAAGCCTGACTGGCAATTGTATTAATAAGTGTATCTTAAATGATAGCCCGCTATGCATGTTGTGCCTATATACGAGTACATGCTTGACTGCTACATGTTAAAACCAACGGAGTGATTTATTGAATGCAACACTGATAATCATTGGAACAAAATATTTAAATATCAATGCATTCAGTTCTTAGTTATCCTGATTAACATTAACAATGTGTTTGCGCCTCATATTTTAAGAAAATCAAGTGATATCATTGAAAAGAAACTACTGTGACGATAAGAGATTCCTTGTATCAAATAAATGGTCAAAGTGGAGTTTTGGAGCTGCAACTTGAAATAGTAATGTCAGCAAACGGGAGGATCATGACTATAGGCTGCACTCGTAATCGAGAAACACACTCCCTTGAATTTCTGCAAATCCTTTAGTAAAAAAGAAAAAACGATTTTTTACTCGACGTTTCGGGTCTACACCCTTCTTCAGATAGTATAAAACAGGCTGTTTATAGTCAAGATGATGCGCGATGTGCTAACGTAAATAAGCGTTCCAGACACAGAATTAGACCGGTCGTCTCTTCTTCTGTTTGACTAGAAAGGAAACATTGGAACATGTAACGCTAATAAAATGACACAATCTGCTGACATAATACCATAGCAATCGAACAATAAGCAGCCAGTTCAACATTAAATACGCCAAATTGTGCGAATCTTCAGTGACTGTCATCAACCGGATCAAACAGCCAAGAGACACAGTCGATCTCAAATTCTACAGAGAAGTTTGTTAACGTTTTTCGTACACCTGCTAATGTTTTAATAATGATCGGATGGCCTAACAATACCGAGAAACTTTTGCGCAATGATCTGAATTCTTCGAATTTGAAGGAGTCGTGGCAATCGGAGCATTTTGAAAGAATTCACAGTATTCCGCAAGCGGCGCACGACTGCAAGGTGTTAAAAATTTCTTTTTTGCCCACTTAATAAGTTCCTGCATGTGCCACTGTTTTGAATCAGTTTGCACTTCTAGTAAAGTGATACGGTTAAACAATCTAATTCTGTGGTTCCAGAAGTGCAGCAAGCACGTTCTTGAGAAGACCAAAAACACGGTCAGTGCACACGGCAAATGCAGCAAAGAAGAACTACACAGTGCCATCGATTTATTCTTGTGGACAAGACTCCATAGGTGGTTTTAGCAATCACAAGAACTTGCATAAATAATGTAATGTGCACCTAATTTATGTCAACTTCCTTTTGCGATTTGATTGACTTATAGGCCTGTTTGCATTATACCGATCGTGGCAAACTGAGATAATATTGACAGTGAGAAGCCGTAAGCTTTTGATAGGTTTATTAGCAGCAAACATGTTTCAGTAGGCAAGCTACCATCATCAGTGACAACGGTCAATAAACAAGGATGCAATATATACAGTGCGAATGAGACAAGAAAAATCAATATAGGAAAAGCGGCTGTGATTGGCTGCGGTTATTCATTAGGTACTGTGAATGAAGGAATGACTTTATGTACAATGATTCAGCAATTTTCGTGTATGGAGTGCGAATGAGAATTTTAAAATTATCTTTATTTGGGATGTGAACATGAAGAGATATTTCGGATGCTGGTCGACCTTTCACGTGTTCGTTTATCCTGGTGAAAATATGGCGACGGGTTTCACCGACGTAGCATTGACTGCAATGCTCACAAGTATACTTATACACTACGGAAGATAACTCATTGAAAGGAATTTTATCTTTATTGCTTATCATGTTTTGTGTTTTGTATGTGTTCAAGGCAATTCTTAAAATACTATTTTCTAAAGCACTATTTATGTGGCGAATATTACGTTTTATTCGAGAAAGAAGAGTTGAAACATAGGGGAGCTTCCAAAATAATTCAGTTTTTTCGCTAGATTCTATTTTAGTCATAGGATTATCACAACGCTCAAAGACTTTATTTATTCTATCCGGATGATATCCGTTTTGAATAAAAATATTCCTAACTTTGTGCCCGTCAACACAAGAAGCTTTATCTCAAATCTGAAAAGGCAATTATGCACCAGAAATTTACAAAGGATTGCCTAGATTTGAAAGTTATTCCAAATTTCTTGAAATGCCGGCTGCCGAGATCGATCAAACAACATCAACATCTTCTAAAGAAAGGGCAATTCAAAGCCCTCCACAAAGTCCACAATGAGAATATGGCAAAAGTTGAATCAACCAACGAAGCACTCAGAACCTTCGAAAGTACCTGTCAACCAGATGTCCTTCCTATCATCCAAGTCCTAAGTCAATCTTCCAAAGTCAAAACAATCGATCAAATCAAAGTACAACACTCAAAGAAGTTAGAGAATAATCTACAATTCCACTCTCAAGCTGAAGCTGATCCCGAACCTTCCACAAAACTGAGGATCGTCAACCTGTCCAAAAGAGTCCTGAGCGATCAGGAGAAGGAGGCGCTGACATATGGTCTTGGAATGCGTTGGCCCTGCAAACCGAACGAGATGAAGCTCAAGATAGAAAGTGAAGCAATTTTCAAGCGTATCAAGTCCCTCGAACAACTACAAGAAAAAGAAGAAGACGTGAAGTTTCTGATCAAGTCGACAATCAGACTCATATTGAAGAAGAAGCAAAGTATCCCAAGGGAAATCATACAAATGATGAAGACTCTCAAGGCCATCTGCAAAGAAAAGGACCTCTACATCACAAAACCGGACAAAGGCAATTGCGTGGTCCTCATAGACAAAGACCAGTACATTAAGAAGATGGAGAAACTGCTCGAGTCACCTAAATTTTCCCAAATTCCAACCAATAAGAAGAATGTTTTCATTTCAAAGGAAACTCAAGTCGACAACAAGCTCTCCAACTCAAGAACAATAGGCAACTCACCGATTCTCAATACAAGCTGCTGCGAAGTACCGGTTGCCAGCCAAGCAGACTCTACGGTCTTCCTAAACTGCACAAGAACGTCAATGATCCTCCAATGAGACCGATCCTGTCAATGACTGACTCCTTCTGCAAAAACATTTGCGACTGGCTTCTTGCTCACCTAAAACCTTTTTTGCCAAAGTCTTTTTCAACTAAGGATAGCTTTACAGCTCAAAGAAAAATTAACTCTTTCGATTTTCCGTACGAAAATCCTTACTTAGTCAGTTTCGATGCTGTTCAACTTTTCACTAATATTCCAGTCAATGACACTATCGACCATATAATTAGCTTAGTCAATTTTGATAGATTTCCTATTAATGATAATACTTTGCGTACTCTCTTGCAACTCGCTTGCACTAATGTGCCGTTCCTGTTCAACAGTAGAAACTACACTGTAAATCGCTCAATACCAATCACATACGAAGGATGCATACCAAAATTTTTTTTGGTATATTTATGTATTCTCTTGGTATATATTTGTATGCCTTTCGTATGTTTTTCAAATGTGGTATGCTTTACATACTGAAGCCATACCAGCACAATGTTAAAAGAAAGCATAAATCATTTCCAAAGTATGTTGATTTAAGGCCCTTTGTCAATAAAGATCACACTAATGTTACTACTGTTCTGTAAGTAGTGAGATGATGACATTTAAACGTCATACGTTTAATAATGAATTCGATTTTAATACACGTAGGTCTAAGGTATTTCACGAATAATCAATAAGTATTCAATCATCAGCAATTATGCATTATGTAATTTTGAAATTAAGCACATTATCAATCCGAAATAAAAACACATTAGAATTCATGAACGCAAAACATAGTTATGTTTGAGATATATAAGTCAACATGATTGCACGAAAAATATCGTTTGAATGAATTGACGTTAATCAACTTGGCCCATAAAGTAGAGCTAACTAAACGTCCTGTTAATGTTGATAGACATGTAGCATCGACCGCATAGTCGTGGAACATAAAATTCACAATAGATCTAATGTACTCAAATATCACTTTATCAAACAAAAAATATTCACCACTTGTATTTCCGAAAAAAGTTATTTGACAGTAGTATGTAATACATACATTTTTTTGCTATGTGACTTAAAGCTGTACATACCAAATGGATACCAGAGGCATACGAATAAGGATGAAATTGCATCGGGTCTCGTATATAAAACATACCAACAATTCGTATTTCAGTGTAAAACATCCAATCACAGACAGAATAGTTCGTATCGCTACATACCAATCACATACGAAGGTAAATGAGATTTGGTATGAAAAACATACCAGATCTCTGTAGACATACCAGAATCTCGTATCAGATGTTAGTTTTAAATTGTATGTAATTTTGGTATATGTTTGTATGTAATTTTCGTATCGAGCGATTTACAGTGTACCTTCAAAAAGTCAATGCTACGTCGGTGAAACCCGTCGCCATATTTTCACCAGGATAAACGAACACGTGAAAGGTCGACCAGCATCCGAAATATCTCTTCATGTTCACATCCCAAATAAAGATAATTTTAAAATTCTCATTCGCACTCCATACACGAAAATTGCTGAATCATTGTACATAAAGTCATTCCTTCATTCACAGTACCTAATGAATAACCGCAGCCAATCACAGCCGCTTTTCCTATATTGATTTTTCTTGTCTCATTCGCACTGTATATATTGCATCCTTGTTTATTGACCGTTGTCACTGATGATGGTAGCTTGCCTACTGAAACATGTTTGCTGCTAATAAACCTATCAAAAACTGAGATAAGTTCAGACTGATTAGCTTTATTAGCTGATCAGGCCGTGCAGGAAAACAATTGACATTTTTCATTATACCTATCATCAAAAATTCTCGTCAATGGAATTCATTTTTCCGGTCAATTATAATGTTCTTTAGAATAATATTGCAACTACATGATATTCTAATTTGTGATGTTTTATTTACTTTGATTGTAATTTGTGTCATCTGATGTTGAGCCTTATTGAAATAAATTTATCTACTTGTTTCCAGATAAGTGGTACCATCATGGTGGGCTCATTTATTCAAATTGTTATTGGATTGAGCGGAGCGGTCACAGTCATGCTAAGATACATTGGACCCTTGGTTATTACTCCAACTATAACTTTGATAGGATTATCGCTCTTTAAAATAGCAGCATATAAGGCTCAAGGACAATGGTGGATTGCTCTAACGTAAGTTGTTTTAGACGTTCACATTCAATGGTCATATTTTCACTGAAAGGAAGAGATATGAGGATCGTGAAAAGACTTCATGAAATGTATGTTCAAAAAATGTCACCATTGTTATTATGGACACAGCATGCCCATCACGCTTGAATTACTCATTTATAGCTTGTTGTCTTGAAAAGGATTGTATTTTTTGTCAAAATGATGTGAGATGATTATCAATTTCTTTCTCATATGATTTTAGTTATATAAATATAAGCATTCTTTGTTTGAATTTGAGTCACACGCATACCAAATTTTATCTTATACTTTCATGCTCCTTTTCATAATGCATCAAGGAAATTACAAATTGCAATTCAATCAGACTGTATTTTCAACGAACTTTTTTTAATTCGATGCATTTTTCACAGGTAACATGACCTGCATGATTGCCACTTACTGAGTCAAAGTTGCTTTTAAAGCACTTCTTCTCTAATTTGAATTGCAATACCACAGAATTAGATTCATCTGTGCGCACGGCTTCGGTTTCTAGAATGGAAGTATTGTATCTGTCCTTAACATCGAAATGGCGCATCACAGAATTAGATAACTTGCTCATTCCGTGTTTCTTGAATGGATAACTCGTATGTCGCCTACTATTGGAAATGGAAAACAATAAGCTGTCAGCCGATTTTGGACACCAGAGCCAGTGAGTGTGTGGCGTGCGTGTTGTAATATCTCTTCGGACACACAAAACACAAAACACATATCGCTGACTCCATTCACTGTATGTAGTGAGGAATGCTGAAATCATCAGGTGAACCAATTTTCGTGCGCCTGCTATTTCCTTTAATAATGATTGGAATGACCAGTATTATGGAGAAAGCTTATGTGCACTGATCTGAATTCTTCGAATCTGATGAAATCGTGGCAATTGAAGCACTTTGATAGAATTCACAGCAAGCCGCAAGCGACGAACGACCTTTCTTCCTATCTCTGTAAGGTATTAGGAATTCCTTTTTGCCCACTTACTAAATTCCAGCATGTGCCATCGTTTTGAATTAGTTTTCACTTCTAGTAAACTGAAAAAGAAAAATAATCTAATTCGGTGTGCAATGCATGTTACAACACTAATGATATATCTAATTTAAATTGAAAATTCCAATAAATTGCCTCTTCTTGACAGTTTTCCAGTATCCCAACATCTGTGACTTCTTATGCGCTTTCTCTGCCATCAATCTATTTGTCAATTTATTGCTTACTTATATTTTATATCTCCGAGGCATAAATGTGAGTTGGTCAGACTTGGCTTTTGTGATGCGACTCCTTGTGGGAATTGAGATGTTCCGGCTTCATATAACATTTTACACATTCTCGAAAGCTGTGTTTACTATGCCTATCCGATCCTCCCTTCTGTTTCCTTCTCTCATCTCCCATCTAATGTCATGAGACTACCGAGACAGCTAAAAGATGCCACAATCCTGTCTGACACATCGTTCCATCGCTTGCCAATTATCAATGTCGTTGTTGCTACTCATTGCGGTCCTACATATGCCAGTAGTCGTTTGTCCGCCTCATCGATGTTTACGGCGTCTAGAAACTTGAATCGTTAATCGTGTTTGACTTTATCAATGGCTCTACAATAGTCGATAAAACACAAGTAAACATTCTTTTTTTCAGTGAAACTAGGAGGCCTAGTATAAAAAAAGGGTGTTTGTCGTGCGTGCTTTCGTGTGATGTAAAAAATACATTCCAGTCCCTACTTCGTACTTCGTGCGTCACTTCATTCGGCTCATAAGAAGTCTTCCAATTAGCATCTTTATCAGAAGACTCACATGGCTAGTGAGTGGGTATCACCATCATTTGAGGGTTCCCGTTTCCTTGGACAAGGCCACAAATATCAATTTATAATTTTCATTTAGAATTCCCCTCTTGATAGATAGTGTTCATCAATTTGGCTGCGCCGGTGATTCCTTTTTCTCCAGATTCTTAAATGAGTTGGCGACGTTTAGATCATGAGAACCTGGCGCTTTTCCTCGTGAGCTGCTTCTTACAGCGCTCTCTGCTTCTTAGTCTACATTTATTTCTTTGTCAATTTGTCTGTAAAGGGTGTTGGCTGAAGTCTTTGCATAAAGTCATTGATCCACAAAATGCAGCATTTCAACAAGTGATCCATTTCTGATTTTTCTTTGTCTAATTTCTATTTTTCTTTTTTATTTGTCTGGCTGTTGTTTCTATGTTGATCCTATCCAAATCTATGGTCAGGCACGGCGGAACCGGGGCCATAGGACAGGTGCCCCCTAAAACAATAACAACTTTTCATGACCTTCTCCCATAATTTAATTGAAGCTCAAAATTTTCAAACATCTCATTGATTTGACAGAGCCAAAGATTGCTGATGAGTTGTCAAGTTAACAGTTTCCACTTTTATCTCTTAACCACAAATTTAGATTTCCTTGCACAATCTCATTCAAGTGAAAACGATTCGGCAAAGCCTGGGATGGAGGAAATTATGTCATACTTGACAGACAATGGATAAAGCAAACAAATAAATAGCAGAATTAACTCATTTGTTTATGATAACGGATAGGTCAGTGATTGTTTCCGTGGCAAGTGAAGTGTAATTTATCAGTTTTAAGGGACTTTCAGTATTGGAAGTCGATTGTTTCTTTAGGGGAACCCCATCACTAGCATCAGGTGCCTCTCAAAACGTTGAGCGGGTCTCTTTATCAGCATCACACTTATGTTGGGTATTAGAGTACAGAGGGTCCCCTCTTAAGCATAAGGAGCCCTGTTTTAGTCATTGCTATTCATAGCTGTTTTAGTCATCGCCCTGAGAATGACAAGGGTATTGAGCGAAGGTGATTGGTCCTGACTCAACCTGCTGCCTCAAAGTCCAAAGAGGAGTTCCCTTCAAAACAGGTGGGTCACTCCTCTGACTATTTGAACGCCATAAAGTTTCATGAGACAGCTGCCCATCACCCTTCAACTCCGGTCTGGTGAATAATCTTCTACCATCGCTTGCAATCTCTGTTGCTCGAATCTGCTGTAAGTACCGTAGGCCTTGATGCCGAGTCTCTATGTCTTCGTCTCCCAACATTCAAACTATCAGCTGCTCAGTATGAGCAAAGAAGCAATTTCTTCTGAGAACATCCACAAGCTTTCCCTGAGCTGCCTTGTAGTTAATGAGAGTAGCTCGGATGCCATTTCACAGCCAGATGAAGTGTGCGGTACCAAAATGGAAGGTTGGATTCTTTTTGATCAGGAACCACGACGGAGCATAAACTTTGATCACATACTTTGTCAGTATTTTCAGTTTGGAATCAGGTTGAGGGGTAGCTATATACAATCGCAAAATTCGGGATGCAGTTGTTACCCACCGTGAATGAGTGAGTGGGACTGGTGTTTGTGAAACTATTTTGGATGGTGTTCTCCCAGTAATTACTACCTGCACCATCTCATACAGACTGCCACTTATTCACATCCATTGCTTTACCATAAAGTTTCGCTAGTCTTGTACCAATTGTGTGAGTGTATGTTGATGTTGGAATGCTGCAGTGTTCCCAGATCGCCTGTACACTTTTCGCTGTCTCAACAGCCAAGTTAATTATAGGCTCCTTTGGTGGTTTCATTTGCTTCAGAAGCTTCATGTACTGAAGAACCTCGCGTGTGGTAGGAAGAGTGTTGGCAGGCAGCTGTGCAGGATGACCCAAAACGCAGTGATTTGTGTCCGATCGGAACATTTTGCAGAGAAACCAGCAAATGAAGAGATTAATGAAGTAGACGTCATTAACACACCAAGATTAACCAACATTTCGCAACCACAGATATATATGATCGGTCTCTATAGCAACTTCTATCTCCAAATGTATAATAGCGGTTCGACGTCATCACCGTGGACAAATGAGTTGCGTCAACCTTTTAACATGAATAGATAGCAGAGCTTTCCGCAGAGTGGGGGAATAGACTGGCTTGAAGGATAGCATACGCCAGAAAAATGGCCAGTAGTATGAGTGATAGCAGCAAAAAGCAAACACTTCATATCAGTTTGCTCAAAGGAATATTCAATTTCATCATTGAAATCACTGTTTTTGTTAGAACTTAGTGTCTACACAACAGTCACTAGATCTTAGCCAAAAGGGAAATAAAGAATAATGATTTGGGCCTAGCCTATCACAAAACACAGTACGCCGATGTGCAAAACACAGGACGTGTACACACGCGGCTTATGTCAGCATATACTCGCAATGCCACAAGATACATTTCGCACTTTGAAGCTCTTAAAAATCTAGTCTCTACAATGTTGGTTCGAATTCACAACAAGAAAGTGTCAAATTTAAAATTTGCAAAAATCACATTTTTGGTCATATTTTGAAAATTTGCAAATTTTGGAGGTCTCTCAGTAGGAGTTCGCTATCCTGAGTCATATATTTTTGTGCTTGAATCAAAAGAGGCTGTCAACATGTACTTGCACCTAGAGTTTCAAGGCTCTAGCTCATTAGGAAGTACTATGTAATACAGCTTCAACTAGCGTAAATTGACGAAAAAACTAAAAGAAAGAAAATTGTCAACAAATAGATGGCCACTGTGGGGGTAGCAGACCTTGTCCAAATTCACTGAAATTTTGCATGTGAGTTCAAAATAGCCATAGACCAATGACTTGACCACCCAAATTTTGATTTTCAAAATTTCGATTTTTTTGATCCACCCTACTATTTATCCACAGTAGGCCTACTTTGCCACTAAATGACTGATTGATTTATAGACAATGTACACATCAAAGCGAGTTTAACAGAAACAGACATTATATCAATCAGTGCATGAGGCATGGTCTCCCTGAAAAGTAACATCATTATTCTGATGACTGCAAATTAATCAATTGAGATTATATTCCACAAAAGGGAAGTTTTGCACTAAAGTTAAGATAAGGTAATACACAGGCTTATCCAAACATGCTGTTAACTGCACAGTATTTGAAAATCTAATGGAAAATTTAGAAAGAAACGACTACATTGATGTTTTGCGCTAACTTTCAGATAAACCGTGATAGGCCTAATACCATGCTTCAATCAGGACGTGTTCAGAAGCGCAGGAGATGCGCCTGATATGGCAGATGCGCATTGACGCACACCTAAATTTTATTTTCAATGTCATCAGCATTTTAGAATATGTTCCATAGTTATATTATGGTCGAAAAACTCAGGCATAAAAGTGCCCTTCTGATTTGGTGTCTCTGCCCCTTTCATCGTGTTCCGCCGTCCCTGGCTGGTCAGTCTAATGTACTACTTTTCAACTTTTTTTGAGTCATGTTCTTATTCCAGCAGATCACATACGCGATCTTTATAATTTCTATCGACATTTCCATCGGTCTTCAGCCACTCAAACTTGAATCGGCCTTGACTCCTATCGAATGACAAACAATTCTTCCAAGTCCTAATTTTGCATTGCAAAATGTTTGTACATGATCCATTCCAAAATATACGACAGGATTGGATTTTGAAGCTGTGATAGCTGTATGACATCGTTTGTTGATAGTAACACAATTGATTTGATTTCGTGCCCCATCTCTAACGTTTCCTGGTGTGTAGTCAACGAGATGGCTCTTTGAAGAATGTGTTCTTGATCACGTTCTGTTTCGCTAAGCACCCACCATCCATCGCTCTGCCGGCACGTTTCTGCTACTTAAGCCAAAAGGATCGAGAGAATTCCGGTTCTTCCCACCTAAACGTTGAGATCTGCCATCTCAGTATTCAAATCTCTTGGCCTGTCTATTGACGACATACTTCTTCCACACTGATAAAATGTTCCAAATTTTTCTTCTCTGCTCGTGCTAATGGGTGCATGCAGCTGAATTATGTTGGGTTTGAAGCGTATGTCACTCTTTCTGATGCTGCATAATACCCGGATGTCGCCGATATTTTCTCATTCTTCATGATAATATCAACCACATATACATAGTTGCTACTTTTTCCAGAGATCATCATGGTGCATCCCTTCACCTTGACTTTCCTGACTGCCAACGCACCTAAACCATTCCAAAAATATCTACCTTCAGTCTTTTAATTTTTCTTACTAAGTCCTCCAGTTTCCTTTTTTGATGCAATGACCTGACGTTTCATGCTCCTAATATCTTTTGTTTCATGATCAGCATAGTTGCGGGATGACGGACAAAGGAGTTCCATGCCAGGGACACCGAACTATCAAGCACACGTTTGGAAATCTCGACAGGCATGTTCGCATTGCTACAGTACTTCGTATTTCCTTATAAATGAGCATATCATTATTAATTTCCTTGGCAATAAGCAAGGCAGTGATTACCTGTTGTCTTCCTTCTGTTACGCAGTAGCAACTAACTTTCTTGATGACTGTCTGCAGTCATAGTTTCAAGAACTTGGCTGCTTGACTTGATGCAATGTGAGCTGTACTCATCCTCTACTTACAAAGAGATATTTTGTGCAACGCTGCAATGTTAATGAAACAAATGAGAATCGTGGGACTTGGCGACATCATATTAACAACAATGAGATTAAATACACGATAGATCAAATTGTCATGCAAAAGATGTGCGGCTGGTATGATTCGAACCTACGACCAAGGTTAACTAGACCTGTGGTCTAACCAACTGAGCTACGAGCCACTTATGCGACTCTGTCAATTGGCAGGATCAAACCCTCACCACCACACATCAGTTGTCAAGGCAATAATAATCAATGAATAAATAACACGTCACAATTGTGACCGCCGACATTAAGGCAAGTAGCGGGGATCGATTGTCCACCAAAGCATCTTAAGCCATGTCGTGAATGCAATTAACAACAATGAGATTAAATACACGATAAATCAGATTGTCATGCAAAAGATGTGCGGCTGGTAGGATTCGAATCTACGACCAAGGTTAACTAGACGTGTGTTCTAACAAACTGAGCTACGAGCCACTTATGCGACTCTGTCAATTGGCAGGATCAAACCCTCACCACCACACATCAGTTGTCAAGGCATATATCATATATCGCATATATTAAATTATTATTAAATTATTATATTATATTATATTATATATATCATTTAACTTTCAGAACCAGTTTCCTCATGTGTATTTTCACCTACTTTTTGTCGAGGTTGAAGATTCCTATCTGCATTAGGAGGCGTGGCAACGGTTGCAGAATAAAAAGAGTTGCATTATTCAAAACACTGCCGGTGAGAAACATACATTTTAAAGTTCAACAATTGTGATAACAAGCATTTGTTTTCACTCATTTCAGGTATTGTTAGCAATTGCGATTTCATGGAGTCTGTGTGCCATTCTGACAGCTACAAATGTTTTATCTGCTGAAAAGGGATCTTGGGGTTATGCTGCTCGTACTGATATCAATGTCGCCGTTATCTCTACTACACAATGGTTTCAGTTTCCCTATCCTGGTCAATGGGGTGCCCCCAGAATCTATGCCATTGGCCTCCTCGGATTGGCAGCCGGCTTCATAACTTCGGTTGTTGAAAGTGTTGGTGATTACGTAGCATGTGCTCGAATAGCTGGAGCACCTACTCCTCCAACATTTGCAGTAAATCGAGGTGAGATGTGAAATTGCGAGAACAAGCGACAGTAACATTACAGTCCTAAGGTTGATGAGGCTCCCCAAATCTGATAAAGTTGTCTGATTGATGTTGAGTTAGTGACACATAAAGTGTAGTATTTTGATTGATTGAGATGACCTTATTAATCAATCGATCAATGCTTTGTGCTATTGTTTTCGTTAGACTTTTTACACATGACAGCTTTGATTTTTTGACCGTTTATTTTGGGAAATGCTCTGATTTAAGCTTAATTTAACAATGAGAAGATGGAATTTATAAGTATTTGCAAAGTTGAAAGTTATAAAAGGACTTGCCCATTATATTTTGTTTGCTGTCGCTTCGAGACGTGATTTTCTTGTAAAGCATTTGCCTTATTTGAAGAGGTAGTTGCAATAAACAGTGTTATCTGAATTTTTGCGGAATATGGTAGGTGGACAAATTTTGAAAGTTGTGTTGATGTCATTGCGAGAAAAGTTGAAATATTCAGACGTGAAGATTTTATGCAATGGCAGTAGAAAGGCGTTAGTCAAGTAAGCCTCTTTCCAGCAAAATGATCTTCAAACAAATAATGATCCTCCACAAATAATGACTCAAACAAAAAATGCTCGTCAAGCAAAGCGATGCTGTTGTAGTCTACACCACGATCTAGACAATTTTGCATAGATTTATTCACATGTACACAATCGGTAAAACTTTTCTGGGGAATAGCAACCAATACTGATTGTGGCGACTTTTTCGCAGTCAAATGAAATCGCTATGGAAACAAGAAATACTAGAGCATTGAAAGTTGCATTTATTAGTTTTTTTCATTCATATTAAATAAACTGATGAAATTCTCTCTGACTTTTTGGTTGCGTAAAAGAAACAGTGACAAATAAAATGTGTAATCGAATCTACGCTTTTTTCTGTTCGCCGTGTATTAGCAGTAGCTATACAGTGGTAAATGGTAGCAATGTTTATCTTCTACACAAGAACCAACACTGTATTCAATGCTTTATTACAAACTACTATCCAATTTTTTGCAGGACTTACAATCGAAGGATTTGGTTGCTTAATCACTGGTGCTTTGGGACTTCCCGTGGGAACTACTTCTTACAGCGAGAATGTTGGAGCAATAGGCATTACGCGTGTAAGATGGAACGTTGTATCGTCGCTTGATAGGATAATGACAAAAAGCATTTTAACATATAACGAAATTTGACAATTCATTTAGGCTAATGACTAATCCAATAACACTTCTTTGTGAGGTAATGGAGCAAAGAAAGAGAGCCATGACGCACTATAATGCACTTCTGATTACTAAACTACACAAACTCAAGCTGATGGTGGCCAAAACTAAATTTCAAATTTGAAATGTAAATAGTCGCTGTTTGCACTTCTTTAAGACATCGCGGAAACGAGAATCATGTTTTACTATGTTGCTCATGAGGATCACTGCCAATAGCAGAAAGGAAGCAACACTCTTTACTTGTAAACTGCTAACGTTGGACAACCTTTTTTCTAAGGAGATAATGCAAATGACTATCATCATTTAAATTACTAGCTTTCATCATCAGGTGAAACAAAATAGCTTTGCACAGTGCAATGTTTTGATTGATGATGATCGTATTGTCATCTTAATGGCATCTGGATTGAAGTCCAATGAAATTTACTAAAGTCTAGATCATAAAGCAGGTTCTACTATTTTATCATGCCTAAAAACTTCGACGGTGTACCGGTACATCTAAAATATCATGAAAATCCTTGAACCTTAAAACAGTGCCGCAAAACTGCCGATAATCATATTAAACTGTCCAGAATACTTGATCAAAAGTGTATCAACAATACGAAAGCAAGATACCTTTCGTTATCTCAAGAAAGCGAGTAATAATTATCCACTGCTATAAAGAGCTTCGAAAATTTTATACTTGCAATCAAAACAACAGCATAAATAAATCAATTTTATTATGAGAAAAATGTGGAATATTTTGTGCAAAGTTCTCTTAGTAGGAGATAGACGCTTTGACTTTTGAGCTTTGCATCGTCAATTTAACAAAATTTCTTACAATTCTTAATTCAATGAGAGCTAATCTCTAATGAATTTGCTTAATATCTTGTCATTGCGAGGAAGGTTGTTCTAAATACACTATTTTAAGGTCCTTATTGCATTTTAGAAATATTCTAAATTTCAAAAATTGAAAGATTCATTGACAGCTTATTGAATGCATGTAAGCTTATTACAAATGCATTCCGATATCATCAATAACATTAAATCTTGGCTTTGCAAGAATGCCACGCCGTTTTTTTAAGTAATTGTCTTTCATGTTTGACATGACAGTAGTAAGCACATTCCAGACGCAAGTGCAAAATGTGAAATGCTGACTCAGACCCCGCCCCCACCCCCACCCCCACCCTCTGGAAGGAAGGTGAGGGAGTTCGTCAAGGATGTGCTGGGAGGAATGGGTCCGTGAGGAGGAAACGGGTCCCCCACCCCCACCCCCTCCTGTCACACTTCCACCTTTGGTTGTAGAGATGGTAGAAAGTCGTGCCATAGCTCATTTGAAAGCTGAGAATGAGAAAAAGGCAGTGAAAAGCTCAGTTTGGACTCATTTTCTTGGGTTTAGGGAGGAAAATGGCAGGAAACTGTCAGAGTTGGAAAAAGTCAGGTTTTGGTGGTTTTGGGATGAGAAAAGTCGTTTTTCGGGCAGAAGGAGTGCTCGGATGGGAAAATGGAGTGGAAATTCGGACGTTTTGGTCAAAGTTGGGTCTAGGAACGTCTTCCCAACTCAATCGCAGAGAAAAAGTTCTGACCCCCACCCTCACCCTCACCCCCACCCCCTCCTGTCACACTTCCACCTTTGGTTGTAGAGATGGTAGAAAGTCGTGTTATAGCTCATTTGAAAGCTGAGAATGAGAAAAAGGCAGTGGAAAGCTCAGTTTGGACTCATTTTCTTGGGTTTAGGGAGGAAAATGGCAGGAAACTGTCAGAGTTGGAAAAAGTCAGGTTTTGGTGGTTTTGGGATGAGAAAAGTCGTTTTTCGGGCAGAAGGAGTGCTCGGATGGGAAAATGGAGTGGAAATTCGGACGTTTTGGTCAAAGTTGGGTCTAGGAACGTCTTCCCAACTCAATCGGAGAGAAAAAGTTCTGACCCCCACCCCCACCCCCACCCCCTCCTGTCACACTTCCAACTTTGGTTGTAGAGATGGTAGAAAGTCGTGCAATAGCTCGTTTGAAAGCTAAGAGTGAGACAAATTCAGTGGAAAACATGGCTTGTTCGTATCTGCCTTCGTTTAGATGTGATGCGTCATTTAAGATTTTGGGAGATATGCGAAAAACGACAGAGTTAGAATGTTTATGAAAATCGCTCTAGCGGGTGAAGCAAGCGTCGGACGGGCAAACAGAGATCAGATTCGGATTCAGCGTCAAATTCTACATGGAAATGGTATATTTCCAGCTCAATCGCAGCACTAGAACCGGAGATAGACGGGTTTTCAGTGTTTGGATGATGGGTATTACGTCATCAGCTGATTGCCACACACTATATAAGTGGAAACTCGGCTTGTGGAAATCAGTTCCCCTCCCGACTGGGTTGGGGTAGGTGAACTCTGGAGCTCCGATGATAGCATTGGAAATCTGAAAAACCGGGTTTCTGTAAGAAACCGACTTAGAAAATTTCATTGCTGATATCAGCTAAGGCGTCAGACATAGAGCTTAGCCAGGAGATGGCCTTTGTCTCCAGGCCATAAAAGACTCCAAAACTTTAAAGGCTTGTAACTTTGCTTCTAGAAGTCCGTTTGACTTGATTCAAAAAAGGTTCGGTCGCTATTGACCTGCCCTAAGTGATATACTACTTATAAAATTTCATAAGTAGTGCTAAAAAGTTGAAAAATTTAAATTCACTAGTTTTGGAGGTTTTCTGGGGTTTTCGACCCTGCTGAAGTCAACTAGATGATTTTTAATGATGTCTGAGCCAGTCTTCTCATGTTACAAGCGGCTTTTCACTAAAAACGAGCAAGACACGGAGAGTTTTGCTGTAATATTCCACTGACAGGGTGTTCCTTCGGGACGGCGGACGATGCCGTAGTGATAAGTGTGGCAAGGGAGTGTGTCATAGTTTAGACCGTAACCGCTGGGACAACTCATTTCTCATGTTGGGCATTTGACAAAGTTCTCAACGTAGCACTTTGAACGCCAATCGGTTGAGTCTTAGCTATCTTGTCATGGGTGGCCTCTAAACATCTCCATTGCAAAACGCTGGTGAATCGAGCTCTCTACGGCTTGCTATCAAGCTACTATCAAAGTCTGTCCACCTCTTACCAACTCTACAGGTTTTCATGTCTGAGCCAGTCTTCTCATCGTATAAGCGGCTTTTCACTGAAAGCGAGCAAGACACGGAGAGTTTTGCTGTAATATTCCACTGACAGGGTGTTCCTTCGGGACGGCGGACGATGCCGTAGTGATAAGTGTGGCAAGGGAGTGTGTCATAGTTTAGACCGAAACCGCTGGGGCAACCCATGTCTCATGTTGGGCATTTGACACAGTTCTCAACGTAGCACTTTGAACGCCAATCGGTTGAGTCTTAGCTATCTTGTCATGGGTGGCCTCTAAACATCTCCATTGCAAAACGCTGGTGAATCAAGCTCACTACGGCTTGCTATCAAGCTACTATCAAAGTCTGTCCACCTCTTACCAACTCCACCGGTTTTCATGTCTGGCGATCAAGTCATGGACGGTGCACGATTTTCGGTGTGATACTTCCTGTGGGTGATTTCGAGACAGCGGTGAAGTCCGTAGCTGCACGGGACGTGGGCAATGGTAATTCTTGTGAAACCTCTCTGCGTCATGTTTGCAATTTTTCGTCTCCGTGATAGAGACAAGCACAACTGATGAATGGAATGAAGGGAGGACATTCATGCGCCACACGCAACACATCACAGACTTCTCTCTTTGCTAGTGAACAAGCCCTTGTCAGTGTCGTCAGAAACTTTATCATGTCGTACAAAAGTTTTATTGCAACACAGGTTGATGTATAGTTAGAAAGTTTGGTCATCAACGTTTTATTCATAAGTCTAGTCAGAAGCTGTATCATGGTTTGCAAAAGTTTTATTGCAACACAGGTTGATGTATAGTTATAAAGTTTGATCATGACGTTTATTCGTAAGTCTAGTCAGAAAGTGTATCATGGTTTGTAAAAGCAAAGTCTAGTATAGTCAAATATTTTTACTGTAACACAGGTTGATGATGTATAGTTAGTCAAGTTTGATCATCAACGTTGTATTCGTAAGTCTAGTCAGAAACTTTATCATGTTGTACAAAGGTTTTATTGCAACACATGTTTGTGAAAATAAAATTTGATCATTGAAGTTTTGCGAAACACAAGTGTCATGAAATGCAAGCGTTAGTGTAGTCAACTAGTATTACTGCGACACATGTTTCTGAAAATAAAGTTTGATCATTGACGTTTTTTTTTCATTCGTAAGTCTAGTCAGAAACTGTAACATGGTTTGTAAAAGCAAAGTTAGTGTAGTCAAGTATTTTTACTGTGACACACGTTTGCAAAAGTAAAGTTTGATCATTGAAGTTGTATTCGTGTCATGTTTTGTAAAAAGTTTTACTGCTACACAGGTTGATGTATAGTTAGAAAGTTTGATCATGACGTTTATTCGTAAGTCTAGTCAGAAACTTCATCATGTTGTACAAAGGTTTTACTGCAGCACAGGTTGATGTATAGTTAGAAAATTTGATCATTGAAGTTGTATTCGTAAATCTAATCAGAAAGTGTATCATGGTTTGCAAAGTTAGTGTAGTCAAGTAGTTTTACTGTGACACACGTTTGTAAAAGTAAAGTTTGATCATTGACGTTGTATTCGTAAGTCTAGTCAGAAACTTTATCATGGTTTGTAAAAGTTTTTATTGCAACACAGGTTGATGTATAGTTAGAAAAGTTTGATCATGGCGTTTTATGAAACACACATGTCATGAAATGTAAGCGTTAGTGTAGTCAACTAGTTTTACAGCAACGCACGTTTGTGAAAATAAAGTTTGATCATTGACGTTGTATGACTGACCGAACTCATCACAGCATTAGAAAGTTTTAGAAGGTTTTACTGCACAGTGTAGATTGTCTTGTAACTTACTTTCACAGTGTTAGAAAGTTTTATGGGAGACAGTTGCGAAATGTTTCCCTATTAGAAAATTCAAACTCCATGACTGTTAGATTCGCTTCATCAGGTTTACTAAAAGCAGTTTTCTATTGCAATGAGAGTTTAGAATGCTATATGAAAACAGTGTTCGCCACAGCACTAGAAAGTTTTTATCCTTAGTTGAGATCCGGACTGCAGTGTATAAAATTTTTTATGTGACAGTCTTTTCACAAACGGTGAAGTGTGAATTCAGAGTGAATACATCTGTTAGGTAGTCATTAACTTTGGATGTGAAGTAAAGCGAATCTGTGTACAGAATGAATTGAATATTAGACAACGCATGCAAGTTTTTGACGACTTGAGTGTTTGAAACCAAGTCTAAGTTTAACATGTTGGATATAAAAGTGAGATGGATAGGAATAAGTGTTGAATGTATTATAAAACCAGATGTTGTCACACACGTTGAGTATGTATTCCATGACATTGAATCGCCAGGGTTGTAAAGTCCATCATCCAAGGCTAGGCTCCTCTATGGTTGGATTTAGGGTTTTATATCACATGTGTTAACCGTTCGTGCAGAATACGTGAAGCACATGTTCGCTTAAATGCAAATGTTGAAATAAGTTTTGTAAGAAGTCTTTGACAGGTTGTTGTGAAACTTAGCGAACGTTGAAAAAAGTTTTATGAAATGTTTCTTCAGTCACACTCGTTAGCGTACCAGCTTTACTAAATGTGTTGTTTGCCTTTATCAAATTGAATGTGTGTGTTTTGTAAATAAAGACAACGTGTTTGCACTCTGCATCGACAGCATACAAGTATAGACATAACAACTTGTTGTTAGTCGAATGCATATGAGATAGGAAACATTATGTGTGAGATAAAAATCAACCTGCTAGATGAAGTGAAACACAAACGTGTCACAACTAGTTTACGGGAAATAAAGGAGAACTGTGACAACGTTTACACTCATCATAGACAGATGAACATACAAATCTGACATTCAAATGAAAGTCGTAAACATGAACTGCGGTGTAAGAAACTTTATGTCAACAACTTTATGTTGGTAAAACTTTCATAGATTGCAGGCGTGTTGAAAGCTGATATAAAGACCTGTAGAAACGCATAAGTCTTAGTTCAATGACTCGACCCTTGAACTCACACAATGAATACGTCTGTGTAGAAAACTCATTTGTAGGAAACAGCATTTTCTGTGTGAATGCAGACGATGTAAACATGACATTTAACATGGCTTGCAATAGTCAACATGCTGCCATTCAAAATGTTTATCATGAAACCTATCAGTGAAAAACCCCTCCTGTGCCCACAAAGAATCATAAGTGCTCTCTGACGCCTGTTTGTCTCGCTAGCCCCTCAGCAGATAGAGTAGAACACAAAGATGAATGACAGCGCAGCAGGTGGGCAATCGTCTGTCGCGCTAACCCCTCAGCAGATAGAGTAGAACACAAAGATGTACGCGCTCTCTCTCTCTCTGGTGCCCGTCTGCCACATGAAACAGAGATCTATCGCATCTGTCCCACGAGCAAGGATGCAGGAACGTATCGCCATCTCCGACCTCCCACCTAGCTGATTCCCACACAGCTCATTGCTATCGCGTCGAAGAGATTATCGTGGGTGGCTGAAAGGATTCTCACGTTAACAATTCGTTACTGTACACTCCGCGCGCGCGCAAGTCACCATTTGCTGTTAAAGCATGGACACTGTCGATTTGTTCAATTCTTCAATGTCTTGCTAGCCAGTTACAAAAATGTGTGAGAAATATAAGGGAGACGTTCACACTCATTCATCAATTACAAGTCGTTTGAAGCAATGTCTTTCGATATCGCTTTCTTTGACATGAGTCGAACCCTTGAGCTCCGCTGTGGATGCAGGGTGAAGATGGGGAAAGTCTTTCTCCTGGCTGCTTTGCAGGCAGAGAAAGGCGAAGTAATTCGCTGCCCCGTCCATCTTATTCCACATGAGCTTGTGGAGAACCCTTTATTTAGGGATATGGCGCTAGAATATCTGGCGTTGCTGAGAATTCAGCGTCCGGAATACTTCGAGTAATCGAAGTATTCCATCGGTCCTTCCGAGGGCCCGGTCACCAATTCGTTGGAGGCCACCCTATTAACAAAGAAAAGTTACAGACTGTGCCACACACAAACACTAGATTCAAGGATCTCTATCTTTCTTAGAAAATGAAGAAGCTCTTATTAAATTCATCTGATGAGAACTCAACTTCATGACAAGGTGTCCAACACACATCTTCAAAGGTCTAACTGCCATGAAATCATCATGTTTAAAGTTTTAAGGCCCATATGATAAGTAGCAAGGATCTTTTACATGATGTAAAATATAAACGTGTGTAGAGAGAGGTTTTGACCTGAAGTCATGAATTTATTTCTTCACTACCCCTCAAATGGAAAGAGTAAGGGTGGTGGAAGAATCATCAGAGCAACATGTTGTATAGTAATGCAGGCAATGACAGCCACGGTTGGACTTACAGATTTAGCGTTTTATATAACATACATCAATGATAACTGTTGTTGTAGAGTGTATACATGCATTTACTAACTTAGCCATTGGTGAATGACACAGCTAAATTGCTAAAGTCCATCATATATGGGGTAGGGTTACCTACCGTTGGATTTAGGGACTTACGGATTTGGATAACACAAATGAACGATCTCTTTTAGTGTAGAATACGTGATGCATATGTTCGCTTTATAAAATGACTTTGAAGGCAAGACTTAATTCTCATGGTGAAAAGACAGATTTCATATCGTTGATGAGAGATAGTTACATGCTCATTACGTTATACACTTTACATTTGATGTGGTGAGCTGAAAGGTGATTGATACATGTTCAATAGAAGAGTTGTATGTACCTTAGTGATTGGAATAATAAGTGTGTAAAGAGTTAAAATATATAATAGTCAACGCAGGAAAGTTTCTTGTTATCCAAGCTAGGAATACATGAGCATCATTCATCAGTCAGTGTTGTACTTTAAAAGTCGTATGCTGACAGAGACATAAGTTTACTAAATTATACAGCAAAACTCCTAAATCACTAAAACCATAGGATAGGTATCCCTGTGTTAAAATTTAGGGATTTAGAGTTTTAGAAGTACAAGTTACTTTGATAAATCACTAAGTCCATAGTATAGTCAACCCTATGACAAGACTTAGCGTCTTATATGATCCATGTTAGCAATATCTGCTCCTGTAGGATGTGACTCAATGAGTTTAGTCAGATAATGTATCATCAACTTTATTCACTTAGTTATATGATGGAGAAAGTGTGAGATAGAAGTGAAAGCGATCTCATAAAGTTTAGAACACATAGTAGTAGCATCGTAGGAATAAGTAAAGTGAAAAGTTATGTCGCATGAAATCAGTGATGCAAGATTAGCTCGCATTGAAATGAATTGGTAGTGTAACAAACAAGCTATGTGAGATTCAGCATATGTTTGAAGACAAGCGCTGTTAAAAGGTTTTGAGATGATGTGAATTTTATCACGTCATGTTCATGGATGTAACAGAATGAATGTTTCTACTGGTTGAGTGTATACGATAGAACACATATCATAGTTGTTGCATGTAAACTGGAGGTTCATATTCAACGAAAGCAAAGATTGAGATTGCAAAGTTTAATGAATAGGTAGTGTAGCAAACTGGTTAGACATAGTTAGAAGAAACCGCAGTAACATATCGTGATAGTATCATATTGCATTAGGACTGTTCATTTATGAAAGTAATTCACGTAAAGTTAAACTGAAGTAGTTTGTATACTTGATGAAGACAAGATACTATGAGTGTGAACGTAGGAATAGCATGCAATGGAGTATGCGTTGAAATGATTGTATGCCAACTGTATATGAAAAGTTATTTCCAACAGCAAATGAGTAACACGAACGTATTAAGGTGCTACAAGTCTTTCATATTGATGAGGTTGACTGGAAGAAATGACTGTTGTCGTAAATGGGGAATTCAGCCTATGTTGAAAGTCAGGTACTGTGAAAGTTTTTATGATGATATTTGTCAAGATTGAATGCAAAGTATCACATCATGTTTATAGATGAAAAGCGGAAGAGAATAAATGTCTTTACAGGTTTTGAGTGTATAGGATAGAACACATGAAACAGTTACGCTATGTAAATAAAGTTAAAAGGTCACAGTTGATGAAAGGTAGCTTTGATAGACTTCACATGGGTTGTTATGTAGAATGAATTGATATTCATAAATGGAAGTATGATGTAGTGATAAAGTGTTTCTAAGCCTTTCTTATGAGTGTCTATGTAAGGCTGACTTTCATAAGTTGAGAAATGACTGTCTTCATAAGTGCAGAATAAAAGTATTCAGCTAGCGTGCATTATCTTTCAGGGATGATTGAACTCAAGTATTGTTATGCAGTATGTCTTACACAGTACGCAGTATGATATTTCGTATTGAACACTGTATCAAGTCATAAGTATGGGTATGAAGTATAATAGAATAAATGTTTCATTCACAGGTTGAGAATATAGGAGGCACAAAGTATTGGTTGTATGTCATAGAGGGAAAAGCAAGTAATTTATAGAGTGACAGAGTCGATGTGTATGTGAAAGTATGTTAACGTATACATCCTATCCGAGAAATAGTATTAGGTCTCTGTGTAGATGTCTCAATAACGTTTCATGGTTGTATTAGAATAAATCTGGTCAGTTGGGTAGTTCTCCCTTTAATTTTTTCTTTATATTCTCTCTCTCTATGTCTTCCTGTGTGTATTTCCTTCTTTGTATCTGGTTGGGTGAGTGTTGTGACTTTTTAAGTTGGTTTCTTTTAGAGTATAGAATATTCATTTCGTATAGAATATGATAATAGGAATATATTAAGGGTAGTAGCATTGTATATTGCAAGAGGTATAGCATCATGGTTAGCAAGGTAGCAGCCAAATGATGCCATTTGCTTCTTCTGTTTTTGTATAATGTTAATTAGTTTGATGAATGGTTACAAGTCATCGCTTTATTATCACGCACTCATACGCACACAGACACGCTCACACAAACATGCATGGAATTCACACACATAGAGCTGCTACCCTGCTAACCATGATGCTATACCTCTTGCAATATACAAAGATACTACCCTTAATATATTCCTATTATCATACTCTATACGAAATGAATATTCTATACTCTAAAGGAAACCAACTTAAAAAGTCACAACACTCACCCACCAGATACAAAGAAGGAAATACACACAGGCAGACATAGAGAGAGAGAGAGAGAATATAAAGAAAAAATTAAAGGGAGAACTACCCAACTGACCAGATTTATTCTAATACAACCATGAATCGTTATTGAGACATCTACACAGAGGCCTAATACTATTTCTCGGATAGGATGTATACGTTAACATACTTTCACATACACATCGACTCTGTCACTCTATAAATTACTTGCTTTTCCCTCTATGACATACAACCAATACTTTGTGCCTCCTATATTCTCAACCTGTGAATGAAACATTTATTCTATTATACTTCATACCCATACTTATGACTTGATACAGTGTTCAATACGAAATATCATACTGCGTACTGTGTAAGACATACTGCATAACAATACTTGAGTTCAATCATCCCTGAAAGATAATGCACGCTAGCTGAATACTTTTATTCTGCACTTATGAAGACAGTCATTTCTCAACTTATGAAAGTCAGCCTTACATAGACACTCATAAGAAAGGCTTAGAAACACTTTATCACTACATCATACTTCCATTTATGAATATCAATTCATTCTACATAACAACCCATGTGAAGTATATCAAAGCTACCTTTCATCAACTGTGACCCTTTAACTTTATTTACATAGTGTAACTGTTTCATGTGTTCTATCCTATACACTCAAAACCTGTAAAGACATTTATTCTCTTCCGCTTTTCATCTATAAACATGATGTGATACTTTGCATTCAATCTTGACAAATATCATCATAAAAACTTTCACAGTACCTGACTTTCAACATAGGCTGAATTCCCCATTTACGACAACAGTCATTTCTTCCAGTCAACCTCATCAATATGAAAGACTTGTAGCACCTTAATACGTTCGTGTTACTCATTTGCTGTTGGAAATAACTTTTCATATACAGTTGGCATACAATCATTTCAACGCATACTCCATTGCATGCTATTCCTACGTTCACACTCATAGTATCTTGTCTTCATCAAGTATACAAACTACTTCAGTTTAACTTTACGTGAATTACTTTCATAAATGAACAGTCCTAATGCAATATGATACTATCACGATATGTTACTGCGGTTTCTTCTAACTATGTCTAACCAGTTTGCTACACTACCTATTCATTAAACTTTGCAATCTCAATCTTTGCTTTCGTTGAATATGAACCTCCAGTTTACATGCAACAACTATGATATGTGTTCTATCTTATACACTCAACCAGTAGAAACATTCATTCTGTTACATCCATGAACATGACGTGATAAAATTCACATCATCTCAAAACCTTTTAACAGCGCTTGTCTTCAAACATATGCTGAATCTCACATAGCTTGTTTGTTACACTACCAATTCATTTCAATGCGAGCTAATCTTGCATCACTGATTTCATGCGACATAACTTTTCACTTTACTTATTCCTACGATGCTACTACTATGTGTTCTAAACTTTATGAGATCGCTTTCACTTCTATCTCACACTTTCTCCATCATATAACTAAGTGAATAAAGTTGATGATACATTATCTGACTAAACTCATTGAGTCACATCCTACAGGAGCAGATATTGCTAACATGGATCATATAAGACGCTAAGTCTTGTCATAGGGTTGACTATACTATGGACTTAGTGATTTATCAAAGTAACTTGTACTTCTAAAACTCTAAATCCCTAAATTTTAACACAGGGATACCTATCCTATGGTTTTAGTGATTTAGGAGTTTTGCTGTATAATTTAGTAAACTTATGTCTCTGTCAGCATACGACTTTTAAAGTACAACACTGACTGATGAATGATGCTCATATATTCCTAGCTTGGATAACAAGAAACTTTCCTGCGTTGACTATTATATATTTTAACTCTTTACACACTTATTATTCCAATCACTAAGATACATACAACTCTTCTATTGAACATGTATCAATCACCTTTCAGCTCACCACATCAAATGTAAAGTGTATAACGTAATGAGCATGTAACTATCTCTCATCAACGATATGAAATCTGTCTTTTCACCATGAGAATTAAGTCTTGCCTTCAAAGTCATTTTATAAAGCGAACATATGCATCACGTATTCTACACTAAAAGAGATCGTTAATTTGTGTTATCCAAATCCGTAAGTCCCTAAATCCAACGGTAGGTAACCCTACCCTTTATATGATGGACTTTAGCAATTTAGCTGTGTCATTCACCAATGGCTAAGTTAGTAAATGCATGTATACACTCTACAACAACAGTTATCATTGATGTATGTTATATAAAACGCTAAATCTGTAAGTCCAACCGTGGCTGTCATTGCCTGCATTACTATACAACATGTTGCTCTGATGATTCTTCCACCACCCTTACTCTTTCCATTTGAGGGGTAGTGAAGAAATAAATTCATGACTTCAGGTCAAAACCTCTCTCTACACACGTTTATATTTTACATCATGTAAAAGATCCTTGCTACTTATCATATGGGCCTTAAAACTTTAAACATGATGATTTCATGGCAGTTAGACCTTTGAAGATGTGTGTTGGACACCTTGTCATGAAGTTGAGTTCTCATCAGATGAATTTAATAAGAGCTTCTTCATTTTCTAAGAAAGATAGAGATCCTTGAATCTAGTGTTTGTGTGTGGCACAGTCTGTAACTTTTCTTTGTTAATAGGGTGGCCTCCAACGAATTGGTGACCGGGCCCTCGGAAGGACCGATGGAATACTTCGATTACTCGAAGTATTCCGGACGCTGAATTCTCAGCAACGCCAGATATTCTAGCGCCATATCCCTAAATAAAGGGTTCTCCACAAGCTCATGTGGAATAAGATGGACGGGGCAGCGAATTACTTCGCCTTTCTCTGCCTGCAAAGCAGCCAGGAGAAAGACTTTCCCCATCTTCACCCTGCATCCACAGCGGAGCTCAAGGGTTCGACTCATGTCAAAGAAAGCGATATCGAAAGACATTGCTTCAAACGACTTGTAATTGATGAATGAGTGTGAACGTCTCCCTTATATTTCTCACACATTTTTGTAACTGGCTAGCAAGACATTGAAGAATTGAACAAATCGACAGTGTCCATGCTTTAACAGCAAATGGTGACTTGCGCGCGCGCGGAGTGTACAGTAACGAATTGTTAACGTGAGAATCCTTTCAGCCACCCACGATAATCTCTTCGACGCGATAGCAATGAGCTGTGTGGGAATCAGCTAGGTGGGAGGTCGGAGATGGCGATACGTTCCTGCATCCTTGCTCGTGGGACAGATGCGATAGATCTCTGTTTCATGTGGCAGACGGGCACCAGAGAGAGAGAGAGCGCGTACATCTTTGTGTTCTACTCTATCTGCTGAGGGGTTAGCGCGACAGACGATTGCCCACCTGCTGCGCTGTCATTCATCTTTGTGTTCTACTCTATCTGCTGAGGGGCTAGCGAGACAAACAGGCGTCAGAGAGCACTTATGATTCTTTGTGGGCACAGGAGGGGTTTTTCACTGATAGGTTTCTTGATAAACATTTTGAATGGCAGCATGTTGACTATTGCAAGCCATGTTAAATGTCATGTTTACATCGTCTGCATTCACACAGAAAATGCTGTTTCCTACAAATGAGTTTTCTACACAGACGTATTCATTGTGTGAGTTCAAGGGTCGAGTCATTGAACTAAGACTTATGCGTTTCTACAGGTCTTTATATCAGCTTTCAACACGCCTGCAATCTATGAAAGTTTTACCAACATAAAGTTGTTGACATAAAGTTTCTTACACCGCAGTTCATGTTTATGACTTTCATTTGAATGTCAGATTTGTATGTTCATCTGTCTATGATGAGTGTAAACGTTGTCACAGTTCTCCTTTATTTCCCGTAAACTAGTTGTGACACGTTTGTGTTTCACTTCATCTAGCAGGTTGATTTTTATCTCACACATAATGTTTCCTATCTCATATGCATTCGACTAACAACAAGTTGTTATGTCTATACTTGTATGCTGTCGATGCAGAGTGCAAACACGTTGTCTTTATTTACAAAACACACACATTCAATTTGATAAAGGCAAACAACACATTTAGTAAAGCTGGTACGCTAACGAGTGTGACTGAAGAAACATTTCATAAAACTTTTTCAACGTTCGCTAAGTTTCACAACAACCTGTCAAAGACTTCTTACAAAACTTATTTCAACATTTGCATTTAAGCGAACATGTGCTTCACGTATTCTGCACGAACGGTTAACACATGTGATATAAAACCCTAAATCCAACCATAGAGGAGCCTAGCCTTGGATGATGGACTTTACAACCCTGGCGATTCAATGTCATGGAATACATACTCAACGTGTGTGACAACATCTGGTTTTATAATACATTCAACACTTATTCCTATCCATCTCACTTTTATATCCAACATGTTAAACTTAGACTTGGTTTCAAACACTCAAGTCGTCAAAAACTTGCATGCGTTGTCTAATATTCAATTCATTCTGTACACAGATTCGCTTTACTTCACATCCAAAGTTAATGACTACCTAACAGATGTATTCACTCTGAATTTACACTTCACCGTTTGTGAAAAGACTGTCACATAAAAAATTTTACACACTGCAGTCCGGATCTCAACTAAGGATAAAAACTTTCTAGTGCTGTGGCGAACACTGTTTTCATATAGCATTCTAAACTCTCATTGCAATAGAAAACTGCTTTTAGTAAACCTGATGAAGCGAATCTAACAGTCATGGAGTTTGAATTTTCTAATAGGGAAACATTTCGCAACTGTCTCCCATAAAACTTTCTAACACTGTGAAAGTAAGTTACAAGACAATCTACACTGTGCAGTAAAACCTTCTAAAACTTTCTAATGCTGTGATGAGTTCGGTCAGTCATACAACGTCAATGATCAAACTTTATTTTCACAAACGTGCGTTGCTGTAAAACTAGTTGACTACACTAACGCTTACATTTCATGACATGTGTGTTTCATAAAACGCCATGATCAAACTTTTCTAACTATACATCAACCTGTGTTGCAATAAAAACTTTTACAAACCATGATAAAGTTTCTGACTAGACTTACGAATACAACGTCAATGATCAAACTTTACTTTTACAAACGTGTGTCACAGTAAAACTACTTGACTACACTAACTTTGCAAACCATGATACACTTTCTGATTAGACTTACGAATACAACTTCAATGATCAAATTTTCTAACTATACATCAACCTGTGCTGCAGTAAAACCTTTGTACAACATGATGAAGTTTCTGACTAGACTTACGAATAAACGTCATGATCAAACTTTCTAACTATACATCAACCTGTGTAGCAGTAAAACTTTTTACAAAACATGATACGAATACAACTTCAATGATCAAACTTTACTTTTGCAAACGTGTGTCACAGTAAAACTACTTGACTACACTAACTTTGCTTTTACAAACCATGTTACAGTTTCTGACTAGACTTACGAATAAAAAAAACGTCAATGATCAAACTTTATTTTCAGAAACATGTGTCGCAGTAATACTAGTTGACTACACTAACGCTTGCATTTCATGACACTTGTGTTTCGCAAAACTTCAATGATCAAATTTTATTTTCACAAACATGTGTTGCAATAAAACCTTTGTACAACATGATAAAGTTTCTGACTAGACTTACGAATACAACGTTGATGATCAAACTTGACTAACTATACATCATCAACCTGTGTTACAGTAAAAATATTTGACTATACTAGACTTTGCTTTTACAAACCATGATACACTTTCTGACTAGACTTACGAATAAACGTCATGATCAAACTTTATAACTATACATCAACCTGTGTTGCAATAAAACTTTTGCAAACCATGATACAGCTTCTGACTAGACTTATGAATAAAACGTTGATGACCAAACTTTCTAACTATACATCAACCTGTGTTGCAATAAAACTTTTGTACGACATGATAAAGTTTCTAAACGACACTGACAAGAGCTTGTTCACTAGCAAAGAGAGAAGTCTGTGATGTGTTGCGTGTGGCGCATGAATGTCCTCCCTTCATTCCATTCATCAGTTGTGCTTGTCTCTATCACGGAGACGAAAAATTGCAAACATGACGCAGAGAGGTTTCACAAGGATTACCATTGCCCACGTCCCGTGCAGCTACGGACATCACCGCTGTCTCGAAATCACCCACAGGAAGTATCACACCGAAAATCGTGCACCGTCCATGACTTGATCGCCAGACATGAAAACCTGTAGAGTTGGTAAGAGGTGGACAGACTTTGATAGTAGCTTGATAGCAAGCCGTAGAGAGCTTGATTCACCAGCGTTTTGCAATGGAGATGTTTAGAGGCCACCCATGACAAGATAGCTAAGACTCAACCGATTGGCGTTCAAAGTGCTACGTTGAGAACTGTGTCAAATGCCCAACATGAGACATGAGTTGTCCCAGCGGTTACGGTCTAAACTATGACACACTCCCTTGCCACACTTATCACTACGGCATCGTCCGCCGTCCCGAAGGAACACCCTGTCAGTGGAATATTACAGCAAAACTCTCCGTGTCTTGCTCGCTTTCAGTGAAAAGCCGCTTGTAACATGAGAAGACTGGCTCAGACATCATTAAAAATCATCTAGTTGACTTCAGCAGGGTCGAAAACCCCAGAAAACCTCCAAAACTAGTGAATTTAATTTTTCAACTTTTTAGCACTACTTATGAAATTTTATAAGTAGTATATCACTTAGAGCAGGTCAATAGCGACCGAACCTTTTTTGAATCAAGTCAAACGGACTTCTAGAAGCAAAGTTACAAGCCTTTAAAGTTTTGGAGTCTTTTATGGCCTGGAGACAAAGGCCATCTCCTGGCTAAGCTCTATGTCTGACGCCTTAGCTGATATCAGCAATGAAATTTTCTAAGTCGGTTTCTTACAGAAACCCGGTTTTTCAGATTTCCAATGCTATCATCGGAGAACTTTTTCTCTCCGATTGAGTTGGGAAGACGTTCCTAGACCCAACTTTGACCAAAACGTCCGAATTTCCACTCCATTTTCCCATCCGAGCACTCCTTCTGCCCGAAAAACGACTTTTCTCATCCCAAAACCACCAAAACCTGACTTTTTCCAACTCTGACAGTTTCCTGCCATTTTCCTCCCTAAACCCAAGAAAATGAGTCCAAACTGAGCTTTCCACTGCCTTTTTCTCATTCTCAGCTTTCAAATGAGCTATGGCACGACTTTCTACCATCTCTACAACCAAAGGTGGAAGTGTGACAGGAGGGGGTGGGGGTGGGGGACCCGTTTCCTCCTCACGGACCCATTCCTCCCAGCACATCCTTGACGAACTCCCTCACCTTCCTTCCAGAGGGTGGGGGTGGGGGTGGGGGTGAGGGTGGGGGTGGGGGTGGGGGACTCGTTTCCTCCTCACGGACCCATTCCTCCCAGCACATCCTTGACGAACTCCCTCACCTTCCTTCCAGAGGGTTGGGGAGGGGTGGGATGGGGGTGGGGGCTGAGTCAGCATTTCACATTTTGCACTTGCGTCTGGAATGTGCTTACTACTCATGACTAACTTCGGTGACTTTTACTTTTGTTGGAAATCATTGTAGCACATCGCTGCTTAAACATCTTTTTTGATCTTTACATCACGATCGGTGGTCCAATTATATAGAATACTAAAAGCAGAAAACCAATAAAAGCGAAATAGGTCTAGCATGCTTTATCATTTAAATTTTTTTAAAATTATGTTTTACAACACTGTATGGAACATTTTCAGGTAGGGAGCAGAAGAGTTGTTCAAGTTGCTGCCGTTTTCATGCTGATGTTTGGCATTCTTTCTAAATTGGGAGCAGTGTTTGTCTCCATTCCGGATCCAATATATGGAGGAGTGTTCATCACAATGTTTGGTAAGTATAATCAGCGTTGAAATATCATGTTTGCTAATATACCATTGCTCATTATACATATTAATGTTTTAGCCCTCTCTGGAACACTTGAAGTCATTTTAGATCTCGAATCTTGTTGCCCTTATGTGGGATTAGTGATGCTATTAATATTCTGTTTATGCCGTTAAAATATTTTTCAATAAATAGCATAGAAATCTGAGATCGATGTTAAAGCGTCTCACTGTGCGGCAGTAAGGCATGGGACAAAGGCGTCAACGCATTATGCTATGAAGTCAAATTATTGCTATTTGTAATATATCTGACACTGAAGTAAGTTAAGGAATGAAATAAGACGTACATAGTATATTTTTGAAACGCTAATAATACACCAATACTCGTACATTCGAAAAAGTCAGTATACAAACCAAGGTCTTCGGCGTCCCGCGCCTTCAAAGGTCGGTAGACTATGGGTGGTGGCTCCACCTAGTTATCGACCCTTGAAGGTGCGGGACTCCGAAGTGCTTGTCTTGCAACTTGGTTTGTATACTGACTTTAATAGAAATTCGACCGTAAAACAAAGAGAAGCTACCTTTTTCAATATGAATCTAAACTTGGTCAACTGCATACATTCCATAAGCCTGCGTATCATCTTAGGAGGTATGGGACGAAACTAGTAAACTAGTGTAAGTACTAAACTACACGTATATACATGAACAGTTATAAACATCAATTATTGTTTAGTATAATTTTTGGTCTCTCTAGTAGTCTATCATAGATTACGAAAGCCTATTTCACAAGCAGTCAAGCTTTTGTCAGATTAAAAGTCAACTATTCATTTGAGTGTTCTCCTGTAATTTCTGATGCTTCATAAGGCATCAATTTTGACACCGTGCATCTTCGAAGCTTCTAGGACTGTCTGGTTTGTATTCTGTCGAGTTTCATAAAGTTGTCCTCCGTCCTTTTAAAAGTAGACAACGATGCTCATAGAAAAATTTATCGAAATATGGAACGAACATTCCTCCAGAATTTCATTCAGAAGAATAAGCATTTCAAAGCTACGAATGACATCTGAACTTAGCGTCAAGTCGATGCGTTGCTCAGTCAAGTACGATGCATTTTTTAAAGGTGAAAAAGTTCATAATGCAATTTGCTATCTACTTAGTATTAAATCATCTAATCCATTAGGTCTATTGTTTGTGATAGCTAAATGATATGCTCTGCGTTAATTCGAAGTAGTGCACTTTCATTTCTATTTTTACTTTCTACTATTTTTACCTGACAATAGTGTTTTAGCATCGCATTTGTAAAATTGCTTATTGCATGAAAAGCTTTGTGACCGCACAGTTATCTGGAAATCACAAGTGCACTTTATGTTCTGAACTTTGTGTGACAGCCATTTGGTGTTTTGCAACCTTGCTGACGACATGGGACATTGATCAAAATCATTTTTGCTGCATGTATTCAAGCAGGCCACACCACGTCGCAGCCTCAATCGCAATTTCTTCTCGATTCGACTTTTGTTTTGCTTTTTGTCAGCAAAATGAAAGAGAGATTCAGCAGTATCAGTTTCAAAAAATGTAGACATTCAGTTCTTTATCGGGATTGAGAGTAATGGGAAAAAGACCGTCCCAGGACCACCATAAAATTCAAAAAAATAGTATCTTTAAAAACGACTAAATTTATCAATTTATGTCATTATTTCAGGTTTTTAAGACCTAAATTCATGAATTTAGACCGTCCCAGGACACCATAAAATTCAAAAAATAGTATCTTTAAAAACGACATAAATTCATGAATTTAGTCCTTTTTTCAGGTTTTAAAGACTTAAATAGATGAATTTAGATCATTTAAACAGTACCATTTTTTGAAAAAATGGTATCTTTAAAAACGACATAAATTCATGAATTTGAACCCTTTTTCAGGTTATGAAGACCTAAATTTATAAATTTAGGTGTTTTTAAAAATACCCAATTTTTCAAATTTTTCAAAATCTCAAATTTGAGAATTACAATTTTCACACCCTTAAAATCATGACCGTTCCAGGACACCGAAAATCATAAAAGTTAAGAATCTCAAATTTGAGAATTACAATTTTCACCCTTAAAATCATGACCGTTCAAGGACACCGAAAATCATAAAAGTTAGTATTTTTGAAAACGTCTTTTAAATCCGTTTTTTCAGGTTTTTAAAATATATCATGTGTCTAATAGTATTTCCTTAAAAGTGGAAGAAACAAAAGTGGAAGGAACCGCGGGGATGTATCCTTCAATATCATATGAACGTAGTTCTACTACCCCCTCCCTTCTAACTTCTAGGGGTCCCTTCTGACTTCTAGGGGTCCCTTAAGAAATTTTTTATTATTAAATGAGCAACATAAATGAGTTTTTTTAAATTATATGGAACGCAAACAACTACAAATTTTGATCTAAAGAAAATCGCAAATCAATTAGGAATAAAGAATTTTCATGTTCTAATGAAAGTCGAATTACAATTTTTCAAAAATAAGCCAACAATAACTATAAATTTCATAACAAATCTTCATACGTCAGATGAAAAAGGTGTACATTGGTCTGCAGGTATGTCTAATAAAAATGGAGATAATTACTATTTTGACTCATACGGACTTCCACCTACAAATGAATTCAAAAAATTACTTGGCAATGGAACTTATAATACATTTCAAATTCAAAAACCAGGAACTACTTACTGTGGACAATTATGTCTTTGTTTTATTGAAATTACAGGAAGGAGTACCATTTCTAGATATTATGTTAGAATTGAACGAACCGTAGGTTCTATGGCTACGCCTAATAATGGAATTGAACGAACCGTAGGTTCTATGGCTACGCCTAATAAGGGAATTTAATTCCCGAAAAACGTTAGTTCCAAAAATTAAAAATCACTTCGTTGTAATTCATTCTGATAAAATCGGCCTCTGATATCTTCATCATCTAAATCTTTGATTTCGTAAGTAATCGGGTAAGTTTGATTTATTTTACAAACTTCAAATATCTCTTTAGTTCAATAACCAACAAAGCCTTTTTCAAATTTATTCTTATACTTAAATATTCTAACTCTATCTCCAATCTTAAATTTCGGCTTAAGTTTCTGTAAATTCGGATTACTCTCATTTGAATAATTATTTTCGAATATTTTCTTTCGTATCAAATCAGGATCGTCAGAAGCATTCTTTGGGGTTTCTTCAATACCTGAATGAATCTTATTGTTATACTCTTCTACAACTCCTGGTAATATCTTCAACCATTTCTGATTTCCTTGCTGAGTAAATTTTTTGAAAATTTTATTTTTTAATGATCTATTGAATCTTTCTATTACTACAGCCTTTCCAGCGTTTTCAGTTGAATACACAGTTTCAAATAGTGGCTGAACGTTTCGGTTATAAAATTCCGACCCTTTGTCAACAAACAATTTCCTTGGCTTTCTATTACTTTCTTTAAAGATTTCTTCAAACGCATATTTAACTGATAGACCACTTTTGTTTTTTAAAGGCTTTACCCAAGCATATCGTGTATATAAATCTATAACGGTCAATACGTATTTATAATCAGAATCATTCGGCATATGAATAAGATCAGCACTCCAAATATCATCTTTATAAAATACTTTTACTTTCAATAAATATTTAGGCCTTCTGTATTCCTTATGAATTTCAGACGCGTAGGTTCGAGCGTTGGTCTGAGACAGCTTTGCTGTCGTTTCATTTAAACCCTGACCGAATTATATTTTAGCTTGTAAAGCTTTCTTAACAAACATTCTTTCAATTCTTTCTCTAAATGTAGGATTTTGAATACTATCTAATTCTTGAATCATTTTCCTATCAGCTGCATGTCGAGAACTTAGGTCATGATTTCGATAAGCTAAATCATGTCTATAAGCGGCGGCATCTACTCTATTTATTGGTTCTTCACCTGGTTTCGGATTATTATTCTCATCTAGTCTTATATCTAATCGAGTTCCTGGACCGGTATATGAATGACCAGGAAGATGTTTTTCTTTCGAATATTTACTCCAAATAAATCCAGGAAAGTTTTCTAATGTTTTTTGTATGTCGTTACCTTCATAAATTTTACAATTTGAGTTTTCATTTTTGTTTAATAGATAATTTAGTAAATCTAAATAAGCAATTTTTAATTTAATTAAATTTTCGGAATTTGTAGAATTCATTTTAAAGATAAAAAAAATTTAAAAGATAAAATAAATGTTTACCGAAAAGAACCAAAGGTTCTGAGGTTATTACCTTATCATACTAGGACTTAGATATATTCCAGAACAATCTTTAGTTTCTTTAATTTCAATTAAATCATCAACATTGTGGAGAATATTTTTAAGAACTCGTTTTCCTTCATCAACTAAATTTAATTTACTAATAAAATTATCTACTATTCCTTCACCCCTCGCAACTTTCTCTAACTCTCTGTTATGACGTTTTTGTTCTTCTAATGCTGCCTTCCCTGATTTATTTTTATTTACTGCTTGAACAATACCAGCTGTCCCACCTGCAACACTTCCTGCTGCTATGCCTCCTATTATCAGAGGAATTAATGGGAGAATCCCTCCATTCTTTTCTTCTTGTAATTGAATATTCTCTATCATTGGTTTAATTATGTAATACTTTTTTTTATTAATAGTAATAGTTTTAGGGGTATTTTTGTCAACAATATTACGTAATTCTAATTCAACAGTTTTATTATTATTACTTTTCGCTTGCGACATTTTTAATAAAAAAATTTTAAGTTACAAAAAAATTTTAATCTATTCCAGTTATGAAAAAAATTTGAGATACCAAAAAATTTTAATCTATTCTAGTTATGAAAAATTTTTATTACTAATTACTAAAAGAAATTTTAAGTTACAAAAAAAATGTAATTGTAATTGAATATTCTCTATCATTGGTTTAATTATGTAATACTTTTTTTTATTAATAGTAATAGTTTTAGGGGTATTTTTGTCAACAATATTACGTAATTCTAATTCAACAGTTTTATTATTATTACTTTTCGCTTGCGACATTTTTAATAAAAAAATTTTAAGTTACAAAAAAATTTTAATCTATTCTAGTTATGAAAAAATTTTATTACTAATTACTAAAAGAAATTTTAAGTTACAAAAAAAATAATTAATTAATTAATCGACGAAGTCTTTGGCTTTAGCCTATCCTAGCCATTTTTCCATTAAGAACTTCAATAGAATATTTTGCATCTTCTAGCAATAAACCTTAAGCTAACAATGAAGTTGTGGAATCTTTCTTTTCAATATTAAGTGTTGCATCACAACCATTTTTAATAATATCTTCTGATTGTGCACTTAAATCGAAACAGAAAACAGGATATAAATGTCTCCAATCTCCAGGAGTTAATTGTGGTTCAACTCCAAATTCCATACAAAGATTTCGATAAGAATCATATCCTTCCATAAATTGATTATTGGTATCATCGAATCTTAATGGATCAATTGGATATCCGGTTTGATTTAAAGCAACTTGTAAACTTCGAATTGTATTAATATGAAAAAGATTGTTGTTCTTATCAAAACTTGGAGAATCATTTCTTTGAAAAGTTAGTAATAAATATCTTGGAGTATTCGAAGTTCTAGTAAAATGCCAGTTAAATCTTTGTTCGGAAAAGTTACTAAACTAGCAGTACGCTTTAGAAAATTTACTGGAATTGGTTTGTTAGTATTTAATCTTTTTGCAATAGCTGTTTCAACATCTAAACTAGGAGTAATATGATTTATCCACCATTCAAGTCTATCAATTTTTAAATATGCTTTTTTCCAGTCTTTCCAAAAAAGATTGATTCATTATTTGTTGTACGATGAATTATTAACTTAAATTTTAATTGATATGATATTTTATCATAATCTAAATATCCGAATAATGGAGACAATGACCAATTAACTGTCTGTTTACTTTTCTTGTTAAATTCACGTCTTTCCTTATATGCACTATTGTTTGTTTTATTTAAATGTTTTGCAATATTTTCTACATCTTTCGCAATTCCTGCTGCATCTGTTCCAGCGTGAGTTAAATCATCAACAATTATGCCATCATTAGTATCAGGAAAGCAACCTTCGATTTCATGCTTTTTATTATTTTCACCAATTGTTACAAATCTAAGCATTGTATCAATTACACCTGGAGAATCACTTATTGTTTATATATTTTGAGTTGCAACATCTAAACGCATTTGTGTAAATAATCTTGGAAAAAAATTATTCTCTAATGCAATATTATCGGTATCTGGTAATGGTGTTGTAAAATTAGCATCACTATATAAAGAATATTCACAGTGTAAAAATGAATCAGGTAGATATATATAACTTTGTTGATTATCAACTTCAAAAATTAAATCACCTCCAGTATTTACTCTACTGGAAGATCCGGGATTCATAGCAATTCTTATATAGTCATTCTTTTTTTGATTGTAACTGACGAACGGAGGATCGTCTAATCTAAATTTATTTTCGATCAGCGAAGACATTTTTATAAAAAATAATTTGACTTTTTGTTTTTCTCACAGACAGAAAAATTTTACTAAAAAATTTACTAAAATATTTTACTAAAAATAATTTACTAAAAAAATTTTACTAAAATATAATTTTAGAATTTTGCTAGACCATTACCTCTTATTTCTTCAATTGAACGTTCTATGGCTACGCCTGATTTCTTCTTATGTTTACTATCAGACGGAGCTTCGCTCCTCAAGGTTTCCCCCACAGCTATGTTAGCAATTTTGTTTTTTGTTTCCTCTGAAAGTTTTTTTAAATTTTTTAGTTCTTCAGAATCATTCCTAAGTTTACGAATAGCTTCTAGTTGTTTTAATTCGTTTTGAGACTTAACAGCATTTGATATTGCACTAGCTGTACTACCTATAGCAGCTGCTCCTTTTGCAGCAGATGTAATCAAATCTTTATTATTTTTAATTAAGTTAACGATACTTCCAATACCAGAAAATATACCGACTCCGCTGTTTACACCATCCTCTTCTTTTTGAATTGTTTCTACATTGTTATAATGGTAAACAGATTTCATGGATGGTTCATGAGCAATTCTTTGATTTGAAGCAAAATGTTTAAGATTGTGTTTATAAACTATAGGCATTTTTTAAGATCAAATTTGACTTTTGGTAAAAAATACTTACGTCAATATTTACGTTAAGATTTACGTTTGTGAATGACCAACAACTTCGAGATAACTTTATTAATTGTCTGTTGCACTTTATCTATTGCGTCAAGCAGCGTGTGATGTACTTTAATTTCTTTTCTATTAACTTGCATTTTCTCCTGATTCATCTTCAACGGCGTTTTAAGAGGATTTAACTTAATTTTAAGAACATCTAATTGTCTTTTAACAGAATCTAACTGTTCTTTATTTTCTTTAGAGTTTTCTTGAAAATTTTTCTTTAATTCATTTTCTAAATTGATTTTAAGATTTTTCATTTTATCAACTTTTTGATTAAGTGAGTTTACTTCATTTATTATTCTATTCATCTTTTTCATTTGTTGAGTAATTTCAGAACTTAATTCATCAATACTTTTTTGGAATGTAGTTTGTAACTGCTTTAAATTTTTTTAATTCTTTCAGGTAGTTTTTCTATTTCATCTTCTAACTGTTCTTTTAACATTTTTATCTGATGTTTTTTTTTAATTACAGCAGATTTTAAATTTAAAGAAAGTAATATTAAAATTTTTGATTGTTCTGTAATCTTTTTAAAAAGTTTTGCTATATCTGCTTCTAACTCTCTATCCTTTTTATCAAGCTTTAATAATTTTTCGTTTAATGATTTGTCATTAAGTTTTAGCAACTTTAATTCATTCATCAGTGGAACCAAAACATCGTTTGTCTATTTTTCTTTTAAGTCATTGATTTGTGTATCAACATATTGTTTATTTGTTAACTCTGTATTTTGTTGCGGAAGAATAGAAAGATGCAATGGACCTGATAAAACGTCTCCAGTTTTCATGATATAATTTTCTATTTCTATTTCTGATTCACGATTATTCGGGATATATGCACCTCCACCAACATTTGGTAACATCATTTTTTAACAATAAAAAAATAAAATTTTTTCTAATAGAAATAAAATAATAAAATTTTTTCTAATAAAAATAAAAAAATAAAATTTTTTCTAATAAAAATAAAAAAATGGATAAAGCAAATTTAAAAAAATTATGTTCGTCCGCAACATCCTGTTCTTCTTATTCGACGAGATCAACGGGATTTGAAAATAAATGTTTTGACAATAATAATAATAATAATCCATGTATAGATGTTAATATTTTATTTGAATTACAAGCCGAAATATTTAGAGAACAGACTAAAGGTTTACCTTCTATAGAAACTAACTATTGTATTTTTCCAGGTGATCCATTTATTAAATTTATGGAGATTGTAAGTAAATATAATGATGTTGCATATGTAGAATTAAATAAAGAAAATATGTTTATAATAGGTCATAATAACGTTTATGGTTTTATTAGAGCAGTTTTACCAATTAGTAATACTGACTGGATAGAAACTAAAATTATTAATTATATGAATATTAAAGAATTAGTTAAAAAATTAAAATCTTTTTCCAAAGAAAAAATAAGATTATTTGTTGATGAACAAAACCAATATAATATTCATATCGAGACTAAAAAGCATAACGAAGAATTATTATGTCATGTTTATTATAGAGACACAACTTATAAACAAGAACATTAGAAATGCCCCAAAGATATGATGATGATACATATATTGGATTATATTCAAACTTAAATATTAATTTATTAAAATCTTATATAAATGGTTTAGCTCAACAAGAGAAAATTTATATGTGGACAACACCTTATACTATTAACAATGACCATAATCATAATCATAATAAACGAACCGAAGGTTCTAGGGCTTTGCCCGATCTTAAAGAATCTTATAATAATAATAATGATAATAATATAGATGATGATAATATAAATGATGATTCTGAAACATCTGAAAAGGTGTAAATGGTAAAAAAGATTATAAAAATATTAGTAATTATAAAAGTTTAAGTGAAAAAAAATTTATATCTCATACTGATGTACATGATATTAATACTACATATAATCAAAATGTATCGAAATTTCATTTTCTTACAATTGAAAATAATAATGATGGTATAGTTGAAGATACTGTTAAACAACTATGTGTCGGGTCTACAAAATTTAAATTAGGATTTACATCTAATCAATTTAAAATTTTATCATCTTTAATAAAAACTAAAAGTGATTCAGATTATGGTGGTGTTATTAAATTTTCCAAAAGAGATCAAAGACCAATATTTTTCTCTATTATATTATTATCAGATAAAAAATGTAATTTAGAGTTAGATATTCCAATAAGAGAATGGTATCCAATCCCAAAAGTGTAATTTTTGATGATGATGAAGAATCAATTTATGATGATGAAGAATCAATTTATGATGATGAAGAATCAATATTTAGTGAAAATAAATTTAAATTATCTTTTGATAAAACGTTATATGATAAAACTTAATGTGATAAAACGTTATATGATAAAACTTAATGTGATAAAACTTAATGTGACAAAGAAAATAAAATAACTAAAGAACGTGAAATATATAATAAAATAACTCTCAAGACCTTGATATTAGAATGTCTATATCTAAAATTAAAACACAATTTTTTTCTTTAAAAAATAAAAAAAATGGAAAATGCCAAGTTTTATTGTCTTATGTAAAAAAAGTTGCAAACAAAAAGAAGTTATCAATATCATTTAAATAGTAAATTGCATTTACAAAATGTAGATCGAGTTGATGAAGGAAATATATTAAAATTAAATAATTATAAAAACTATCTAGAAACATTACCTACTGATATAAAAGTTAAAAAAATGTTTGATGATTATTCACATTCGGAATATAAAAAAGTTTTTAATACTGAAGATAAACATGTACCAGATGGGAAATATTTATTTAGCGATAATGATGAATTTAACGAAATAGATGAATTTGATGAAGCCGAACGAACCGAAGGTTCTAGGGCTTCGCCATTAACAGATATAAAATATTTATTTAATGAATCTGTACGAACCGAAGGTTGTAGGGCTTCGCCCGTTGAACATAATGAAACCGATGAAACTTTTTATAATGTATTAACAAACTTTTATAATATATTTAAGAAATCTTTCAAATGTTATATGAATGTAGAAGTACTTTATACAAAAACTGGACCTGATGGAATTCCTGAAGAAATAATACAAGGACATTTTATGAATTCGCAAGAAATTCATAATATAAATGATATACAACCCATATTTGAATCGATGATACTTAAATTAGAAAATTGTATAATTGAAGCCCAGTTACGTGAATCTGGTTGGAGATTTGTTAAAATACTATCTAAGAAAATAGTAATTGATAAATATAAAAATAATACTGGTGGTACTTTTGTTCCTTTACCTTTCAGTTCACCACAAATAATTAACATAAAAAATGAAGATGATTATTGTTTTCTGTGGAGTATTATAGCACATTTACATCCTGCAGTATATCTCAAAGAGAGACTAAGTCATTATAATAAAGAAGAATATATAAAGGAATTTGATCTCTCTGATGGCTTACATGAATTTCCATATGACTATAATAGGTTAATAAAGTTTCATAAAAAGAATAAAAATTTAATAGAAGTAAATGTTTTTGAATTAAATGTGAAGTATGTTTCTATTGGTAATATTACTCCATTTTACTCAGATTCAAAAAAATTTTATTTGAATAATAAAAATTTATGTCAATCAGAAATAGTATATAATGATAGAGGAAATTACATGCATCATAATATTTTTTACCAAGGAAATATAATATGTACTGAAAAATTTGAAATTGTTAAAACATTATCACCAATAATGATTAATCATAATAATTATAAAGGACGTAATGATGATTATAATTACAAATATTCATCTTTATCTTTAGAATATCAACAAAACTTACAAACTTTAAATGAAATTTTACAAAAATGTAAAACAGATTATCAACAACAAACAAAAATATTAGTACAAGAATATGGCCATAAATATCAAAATAAGATAGAAACGATACAAAAAATTAAATGAAGAAAATAATGAAGACAATAAAGAATTAAATAATGAAGAAAATAAAGAATTATATGAATGTCTAAAAAATGTCAACAGCAATAAAAGGAACAATATAATAAAGATTATAGTTATCAGTTACAAATATTAAATCAAAATTTTCATCGAAATACATTTAATCTTACAAAAGAAACTGATGAAACACATGAAATATATAAAGATAAATTTGAAAAATTAAAACAAACAAAACAATCAGCACAAGCGAATATATTATATTATCAGGGCCATTTTATATTGTGTAAAGATGTTTCTATATTTACAGAAACTTCAGATAATGCTAATTTTCCCTGTCTCCAATGTATGACGAGCTTTAGAACTTTAAAAGAAATGAATAAACATTTGGAGAATTGTCAACAAAACGAAGCAGTTGAAAATAGTTTTCCTAAAGATGATTATTTAGAATACAATAAATGGTATTTCAAAAATAAAGTACCCTTTACAATATATTGTGATTTCGAAGCATATAATGTTAACATAACACAAAAGCACGAGACATCGGAGATGTCTTCCAGGGCTTCACCCGATTCTGAAAATGATAATTCAGAAAATGGTACGGGCCAAGCCCTAGAACCTTCGGTTTCTAAATATGAAAAAAGTGCACCTGAAAAAAGTGTATCTGAAAAAAGTGCAGCTGAACAAAGTAAAGAAAAATATTTATTTGAACAAAAACCATTATGTTGGGGAATGTACATTCATTCAAACTATCCTGAATTATTTAAATCAGAATATTTTCAATACTATTGAAGATAGTTCAGAAATGTTTACAAAGAAAGTAGAAGAATTACAAGGACGTTTTTCACAATTGCTTTAAACAAATATACCAATGCTTCCATTAATGGATGAAGAAAAAATTAATTTTGTTAATGAAACAAATTGTTATTACTGTGGAAAAGAATTTACAAAAAATTATAAAATTGGCAAATATATTGATAAGCGAAGCGACGGCTCTGCCGACAAACTAAAAGATCATGATCATCTAAATGGATTGTATAGAGGTGCAGCACATAATTCTTGTAATCTTAATGCTAATAAATTTAAATATATCTTTGTTCCTCTATATTTCTACAATGGTTCTAAATATGATTTCCATTTAATAATGAAAGATTTATTTTCATCTGAAAAATTACAACAACAACAAATAAATGTACTATGTAAACAAGAAGAAGAATATTTTTCAATGCAATTAGGTTGTATTAGAATTTTAGATGCATTTAGATTTTTTACTCCTTATTCATTAGATGTTATGGGGAAAACGTTGAAATCTGAACAATGTAAAATATTAAATAAATATAATTTAAAACCTTTAAAAGGAATATTTCCGTATCAATATATAACTGGAGATTTTAATTCTGTGAATAAAATTATGGAAGGAAAACAACTTCCTCCAATAAATAAATTTAAATCAACATTAAAACAATCACAATTATCTGAAGAAGATTATGCAGAAGCTGAAAAGAATTGGAGAGAGTTAAATTGTAAAACAATGTATGATTATACAATGAAATATTTACAGATAGATGTATTAATACTAGCTGATCTTTTTGAAAACTTTCGTGACATGTGTTTAGAATATTACGGAATAGATCCATGTTATTGTTATTCTACACCAGGTTTAACATGGTTAGCAGGATTAAAACATACTGGTGTTCAAGCCGATGGCTCTAGGACAAAGTCCGTTAAACTTAAACATTATGAAGAAAATACATATGATAAATTATTATTTTTTGAATCTGGAATTAGAGGTGGAGTTTCATCAGTTTTAGGTAATAGATATGTTAAGTGTTATAATAAAAAAGTAAATCCTGATGAATATGGAATAATGAAACCTTTATCTCCAGAAGAAAGTGATCAGTTTATAAAATTGTTTAATCAAAATATAGAAGGACTTATATCAAATGAAGATAGTCAAGCAGCAGTTGATGAAATCATGAGAGAAAACTATTTGTTATATTATGATTTTAATAGCTTATATTCTTCTTGCATGATACAAGAATTACCAACAGGTGAGATGGAATGGTGTAATAATCTTGATTATCAAAAAACATATGATGGAAATTATAATCATGGTTATATATATGAAGTTGATTTAGTATATCCTGATTATATAAAAGGTGCAACAAAATATTTTCCTTTCTATCCCGAAAACAAAATTCCCAATATAGAAGACTTTTCAGATTATCAAAAATCTATAATTCCTAAGAAATACAGACCAACAAAAAAACTTATGTTAACACAAAGTAATAAAAGAAAGTATGTTGTTGAAGGAAGAATGCTAGATTGGCATTTAGAACATGGAATGATTCTCACTAAAATACATCGAAAACTATTTGATCAAAAATCTAAATGGTTAAAAAATTATATAGAGTTCAATATTGAAAAACGTAAAATAGCTAAAAGAAATAAAGATGATTTTGGAAACGTGTTCTTCAAATTAATGAATAATGCATTTTATGGTAAGACTTTAGAAAATGTGCGTAATAGAAAAAATAATGAAATAGTTTATGATAAAGATAGGTTTCAAAATTTAACAAGGAAACCTACATATAAAAGAACTAGTAGATTTAGTGATGAACTATGTGCTGTACATTTACGTCGAATTAGCGTAAAACATGATAAGTTTAATTTTATTGGATTCACTATATTAGAATTAGCTAAACTATTTATGTATAGATTTACATATGATTATTTAGCACCTGCTTATGGCAAAAACTATAAATTACACTTTACAGATACCGATTCTGTTTTCTTAGAATTAACAATACCGTATAATTCTTCACTTGATGAAGAAATAGATAAAATAAAAGATTTTATTCATCCTTCAGAATTATGTACAGTAAAAGATGAGTTAGAAGGAAATGAAGATTTCATAACAGAAGCTATATTTTTAAAATCTAAATGTTTATGTTATAACACAACTAATAATATTAAAACACATAAAACATTAAAAGGAATTTCAAAGGCATCAGGTGCTAATCAAATAACATTTCAAGATTATAAGAATGCATTATTTAATAATGAAATAAAAACAGCATATAATTATAGACTTAATTCAAAGAAACATAAAATGTATTTAAAAGAGGAACATAAATTAGCATTAGATCCATTTGATGATAAAAGAAAGATTTTGCCTGATGGAATAACTACTGAACCTTTTTAATTTTCTAATTTCTAAGATAGATAAATTTGATATATACATAAAATAATATAAAGATATAATATAAAAATATAATATAAAAATATAATATAAAAAATGGATAAAATTAGAGCTGATAATTTTAAAAGAATAAAACAATTAGACGAATTAATAAAAGAAAGAAATATTATGAAAGAAAATCATCTTCAGCATAGAATGAAAAAAGCTGGTATACAATCTGATATGTTTGAGCAAGTAAAATTGACTGAAGAAGTAAAAACTGATTATGAAAAAACTGTAGAACCATTTAAAACTCTTGAAAAACAAATTAATGAAAAACGTGTTGATATAGCGGATCCAGTACTTAAAACACTATTAGATGATTATGGTTTGTTAGAAGCAAAAATAGATAAAAAATTACCAAAATCTATGTTATTCGAACATTCTACTTTCTTTTTAGATAAAAAGTTATTTGGAAGATTTTATCTTGGTGAAAAAGAAATATTTCCACAACCTTTACGGGGGTTAATTTTTACGCCAGATAAATCACCTATTAGTTTAGATAGAAATTTTGTTGATCTTTTAAGAGGAGCAGATTTAAAAAATTATGCTGTAGAAGATCTCATAAAATATAAAGCTATGTTAGATAGAGTTGGTGCAGTAAAATCTCTTAGACGTTATAAACAATTAGAAAATTTATTATCAACGGGAGTTAAAGTAGGAAAAGGTTTATCTGAAAAACAGAAAACTGAAACAACTGTATTTTTACCAGATGATCCACAAGATTTACTAAATAGATTTAATATTTTAATATCTGCAATAAAAGAAGGACATAATTCTAGTTTCAATGAAATTCATGCTATATTGAAAAGACTGTTAGAAAAGAAGATTCTAAATGAAGAGGACTATAAAAGTGTAGCTGAAATATGCTGTTGTTTTTAATTTTTATCTATGATTTTTTATCTACGATTTTTTTATCTATGATTTTTTTATCTACGATTTTTTTAATAAAAAAATATTTCATAAATATATATCTGTTTAATTTTTTTAGTTAAAAAATGTCTTCGAGAGAATTATCATCAGCAGATTTAGACAAAATTAATAATCATTTAGAAAATTTAACAGAGATTTTGGGTTCATCAAAATTTAGTAAGACGTTAAAAATTATAACAACTACTTCATCACACACTTGTAATTTAGACCGCATTCTACATTTAGAACAAAATAAAAATTATCAAATTGCATTGACTAGTTTCTCCACACTTAACACTATTCAAAATGTTATCAAAGATGTGAATGATCAATTTAGATATTCTACTGATAAAGGCAAAACATGGAAAATACTAACTTTTCTTCCTGGTTCTTACGAAGTTGAATCAATATCAAATGAAATTAAGAGAAATTTAGGTATACCATTTAAAGATAAGAAACAATTACATTTTGCAGTTGAACCGGCAGTTAATAAATTTTCTCTTACTTTAGACGAAAATCATCAAGTTGATTTTAATCATGATAGATCATTGTCAAAGCTATTAGGATTTAATAAACAATCCTATAGTCAAGGTTATCATTTAGGTGAGAAGATTCCAAAAATAACTGAAATAAATTCAATTGTTGTACATTGTGACATTATTGAAGGAGGATATATAAATGGTAAATTATCAAATTTAATATTCAGTTTTCCAGCTTTTACTGTACCCATTGGTTATAGATTAAATGTAATTCCACAAACATTAATATATTTCCCTATTACAAAAAAACAATTAACAACATTAACATGAGAATCACTGATGAAAAAGGACAAGAAATAAATTTTGGAGGTGAAGAGATTATGATAGATCTTTTGGTTCGAGAGGTATAAACTCCCGTTCGAGAGGTATAAACTCCCACGCGAAGCTAGAGAAGTTTAATTTTCTTCTTCTTTTAAAATAAAAATAAATTTTTTTATTAAAAATGAGTGAACTACCTCAATTAAATAAATTAAAAAAACTCAAATTTAATCATCATTCAAATTTATCTAATAAAGTTTTGTCAGTTATTTGTGGAAGATCAGGATGTGGAAAAACATATCTATTATTTAAAATTTTAACGACTCCAAATTTTTTGGATTATAACAATCTTATAATTTATACAACAATAGCAGAACAACCCGTCTATCAATTTTTAAAATATGGATTTGAAAATAATCTTAAAAAACAGCAATTGCTTCATTATTCAAAGAATATGAAAATTCTGAATATGAAGAAGAAATAAGTTCGTGGTGTGAAGAAGCAGCAAAAAATAATCAGTTAGTTGAAACCAATAAAAATAAGCATATAAAGATACAATTAATAGATGATTGTGGTAATATGCAAGATCCTAGTAAACTAGATAAAACAATGAAACATTGTGTAATTTTTGATGATTGTGTTAATGATAGAAATCAGTCAGTTCAGAGAAATTATTTCACAAGAGGTAGACATAATAACTGTAGTGTATTTTATTTAACACAAAGTATGTATTCATTAGATGGAAGTGTTATTAGAAAGAATGCAAATATATTTATACTATTTGAAATAAATGCAAGAAACTTAAGTGATTTGTTAAGAGATTTATGTATAAGAGATAAAGATGAATTTAAGCATTCGTGTAATAATGCTTGGTCAAAAGATTATGGCTTCATTACAATTAATATTGATAAAAAAAATTCATGATAGAGTTATCGAAGATTTGTTTACCGAGTGATAAAAATATACAAATATAGTATTATAATATTTCTTTTGTTATTATTATAAGCTTTAATTTTATCCATTTTTAAAATATAATATTTGAATTTTGTGGTAACATTGGAATACAGCAAAACATTTTACTGAACAAATTATTTTTTTATTGCTTTGTTGTCTGACATCTCTTCGTTTAAAGTTTTCTCGTTTTAAGTTTTGTCTGATAAAGTTTTGTTTAATAAAGTTTTGCTTAAATTTTCGCTTAAAGTTTTTAGCTCTTCTAAAAAAATTTTGTCATTTTCTTCATTAGAAATTTTACCATCAGTAAAAGTTTTACCATCACTCGAAATTTTGCCATCCTGTTTATTCTTATCATCAACTTTTTCTGACTGTAATTGAAATGATATTTGATTTACTTCATTAGCTACTTGATCAAATTTTTCAATCTCATCTAACGTAATAACATTATCATCACATACACTTTGAAAGTAGTAGTGTAATTTGTCATAGACTTCTTTAATATGTAAATGCTTAGTTTTTATAGATTTTCGTTTCTTTGATATTAAAGATTTATCTAACATTGTAACAAGTGAAGTTGCAAAAACACCCGTACCTGTTAAAGCTGTAGCAACTACTGGAATTAATAAAACACCTGAAGATATAACAATTGTTAAAGCACTTAAACTTATTGTTAAGAATATGCCAATTCTTTGTGTTACATTCTTAACTTTACTCCATCTCTTTCTTAATTTTTTATAATGTTCTAGTCTAAGTAATAATTGAGATTCCTTATCTTTCATATACCTAACTCTATCTTTGTGTTTTTCTTTGTTCATTTTTTCAATGTCCATTAAAGTAGAACTACGTTCATATGATAACGAAGGATATATTCTTGTGGTTTCTTCCATTTTCGTCGTCGCCGTTGCCGTCGCCGTCCCCGTTGAGGTTTCTTCCACTTTTGTTTCATCCATTTTTTAAAGAAATATTTTGAATAAATATTTTGAATACAATCTTCTGAAATTCTATTTAAATCGAAATTAGTAAGTCAGACCAAAAGCTCTGGGAGATAACTCAGTCGGATTTTCGCCATTCATTTTTATCAAAGGAATTGTTTGCCAGTATGAATCGTAGATAAGCAATTGAATTTTTTGTATACTCCAGTATACCTCTACTGCTCAATACCGATGCAATCGTACATGTTATGAGGATAAAAAACTACTCTTCATTCCACGAAAAATATCCTTTTTGGGAAGACATGCATCTTAATACACATTTTAATTAGTTTTTGCAGAAGAAGTCGCTAATCTTAGTTTGTTTCGCTTGACTTGCTTTGACGTTGAACATTGAAGTGCTAGCAGCTGCGGCTTGTGGCAGACAATAGCGCCATATGCTGGTATGCTTTAGTCGCTTGCTGGGGCAAAGGTCATAAAGATTCTCTCTCTCAGAAACAGCTGCTGCCATTCTTCCAAGTACACGTATTACAATTTCATTCTTACTGCGTGCATTCATTCTGTGAGCGTTCTACGAGACTGTGACTGTTTACAATTTATCCGAGACCTAAACATCGAAGCTGTGTCAAAAATGAGTGCTTCTATTCATCGCGAATTCCTCAAATTTTGTGATCAAGTACTTCCACTCATCAAAGATGAGAAGAAAGATTTTTTCAAAACTCTTATTGTAAATCATGAATTCTATTTTCAAGAGAAGATAAAACCAGAAAAAGAAGACAAGAAAAATGAGATTTTTTCTGAAATAAGAAACTCATTTTCATCAGGACAACTAATCCAACGACAGCTCGACGTGAGTGCACAGGCGACATGCACTATCCAAAACTGTGTTACAACCCTACATTCTCTAATTTATCAAGAAAAAGTACACAATAATTCTTCCTTATCAATTGCTATTTGTCAAGGATTTGTGATATCTAAATTAAAATCAATGGAACATTTGTCAATGGTAGCCTTTACTCAAAAGTTGGAGAGTGAATATAACATTAAATTCTCAAGAAGGTATGTTACGTTTTTGATAAAATTATATCGCCTTTCTCAAGCTAACACAAAACTTCAAACATGTACTTTAAGTATATTCTTTGTTTTCAAAAACTTTAAGTATTTTGAAGATTATTTTGAATTTGAAAAAGAGGAACAGTTGCTTCAAATTAGCTCAGGGATATTTTCTTCCCAAGAATCCAATCAGACATCTGATATGTCAACTGGACTAACGCAGCAGTTAGAGACACAACATATACAGGAGCGCCAAACACAAAATGAGTAGTATGTATTGTCAATCATTTTATGTAACAGAATAGAAAAATGGGAATGCTATTCGCAGCTTATAAATGAAACAGTGGTTGCTTTTTCTTATATTGCCTATATTATGTGAGTAGCATGCACTAACATTTTATTTTGTGAGACGGAATAAGAGAATGGGAATGAGCATTCGCAGCTTATAAATGTAACATTCTTTATTTTTTTTATGCTGTGTGACTTCTAGCATATTATTTGACGTAGTGACGTGTATTGACAATCATTTTATGTAACAATAGAAAAATGGGAATGCCATTCCCAGTTTATGAATGTAACATTTTTCTAGTTCTCATATATTCACTTTGTAATCTAAACTACTTGTACATACATCTGAATAAAATATTTCAAAAAGAAAAAAGAATGTGTTTTCATTTTGCATTGACCTCTACCTGGTAAAGAAATATTATTAGACACATGATATATTTTAAAAACCTGAAAAAACGGATTTAAAAGACGTTTTTAAAAATACTAACTTTTATGATTTTCGGTGTCCTTGAACGGTCATGATTTTAAGGGTGAAAATTGTAATTCTCAAATTTGAGATTCTTAACTTTTATGATTTTCGGTGTCCTGGAACGGTCATGATTTTAAGGGTGTGAAAATTGTAATTCTCAAATTTGAGATTTTGAAAAATTTGAAAAATTGGGTATTTTTAAAAATGGTTTTTTTCTTCATAACCTGAAAAAGGGTTCAAATTCATGAATTTATGTCGTTTTTAAAGATACTATTTTTTGAATTTTATGGTGTCCTGGGACGGTCTAAATTCATGAATTTAGGTCTTAAAAACCTGAAATAATGACATAAATTGATAAATTTAGTCGTTTTTAAAGATACTATTTTTTTGAATTTTATGGTGGTCCAGGGACGGTCTTTTTCCCATTACTATTGAGCAATCATAGCAATTACGGCGATAAAGTAATCAAAGTTTATGTATGGCACTCACTGCATTGACAAAATTAGAAAATATCACATATGAAAAACGGAACCAAACTTACATGCGCGATCGATGTATTCTCCGCACAAACTGATGGAATAAAGAAGTTACCTTAAAAAGTTATCCTGCAACCCATGAGAAATTACAAGTCACAAGTGCTGAATGGCAGCCTTTGTGAAGGTTTATAAAGAGGTGAGGGACATTAAGAAGTGTGTTGTGCGTCGAATGTGAGGTGATTGAAATGTGAAGACAGGCTGTATTGCGGTAGTTCATGTTTTCTATTGATTTTGGGCTGAAGCTGTGTGATTGCTTTTGATTCAGTAAATGTTGTGTCTCGAGTGTTGTCAAGTTTAGCAATGAAACCGACCTGAAAATCCCCGATGTTGCCTATGTCGCCGTACTTGCTTCTAATATGATCGTTCAAGGCAGTACTCATCGATTTATTATTAATCGCCCTCTTGTAATCATTGTGTCTAGTAATAAACTTGCGAGCAGTTTTACCGATATAAAATTCGTTACAGCGTTGGCATGTGTACTTGTAAACTACGAATTTATCACTACAAGAATATTTAATTAATTGCGAGCAAATGTTACAATCACAATTATTCCTATACTTCTTATTATCGATCTTATTATTACATTTTTTATCAGCTAATCATCTCAATCAAGTGCTCACAATTAATCCCATGTTCCTCTGATTTCCAGAAATTCCTACTTCTTTTTCTTAAATCATCTCACTTTCGTTTTGGTAACTAATACGAGTATTTTTCTCCATCTAATATCACAGCCAATCCAGCCGTCTTGCGTATAAATGTATTTTAACTTTCAGTCCAGGTGCTATATATCTAGGAGTCCATGCTATATCCCAGAGAATCGCATAGCCATCCTCTATTCATAGACTTCTAAATTAATTTAATTTAGAAGTCTATGCTTTATTCATTATATAAAGTATACCAGATTATTGCATAGTTGTAGAATCGCATTTCAGAATCCTTTCTATATTTGATAAAATTTGTTCCCGGGGAAAATCTTGGTAGAGAGGGATTTTATCGTGGACATCTATGGTCCTAATAATCTGGCATACTTTATAACGGATAGAGGATAGCTATACGATTCTCTGACATAGCTCGTGAAATTATTTGATATATCCCTCGGGCTAAAGCCCTCGGGATTCATCAAATAATTTCCCTCTCTATATCCCAGAGAATCGCATAGCCATCCTCTATCCATTACATAAACCAACAGGTAGTGATTTCTAAGATTTGATAAAATTCTGGTGCCTAGTTTGAAGTTGTTATAAATATCAATCGTCCTTGTGTACAATTTGGAATGATTGCAAATTTCTTCACGGTATGAGTGTTGAGTAATCCATCAAGCGTGCGCATGAGCGAAATGCATAGTTGGTACTTTCTCGTCCCATACCTCCTATATATGACGATGTGTAAGCTCATAATATATAATCAATGTTGTATTATTAATGCTTTAAAACATCTTATCTCTTAACTTCAATGTCAGTCATAATATAGCGATAATTTTACTTTGCAACAAAGTTCATAGCTTGGCACTTTCTCGTTCCATGCCTTCTTATCGCACGAGCGTTTTAGTACCGAACTGTCTGCAGCCGACAATTTTAAGGTGAACCACCTCTGTATTTCAGTTTATCAATGATTGTAAATAGTGATTTCAGATTGTGACTTCTGAATTTATATGGCACTTACTACTGCCTGAAATTTCTATGCAGTCAAATTTATCAGATTTACTATGATTTCCTTTGCATCTGCCTTCACTTCCATGGCCGACGGCATCTTCAATGTCTTCAAGAAAAGAGTCTATATGGATAACTCCCTGCATAGATATTTTTCTGTGGTTTTAAGTTATACGCATATCTTTAAAAGTACTTTTGCTTTGGATTTCGTCTTTGTTTTTAAAGGATCTGTATTTTTACTTTCTTCTAGCATTCTGGCTAGGCTTATATTTGACCACTAGTATTATTTACAGTATTTTACTCGTACTAAGGGTCTGCAGTTTTTAAGTGCCAATTTTATATCGTCTTGGAGTTTTCTCCTATTTTCATCTATTTTCAAAGATGTTCCCAGAAGCAGGATGTTTGTTTAACTTTATATCTCTTCTGTTCCGGGATTCTTGCAGTTCTTAATATGTTGTACTTAAAAACACTCTCTCAATAGTGCTGAGAATGTTTGCACAGAACCTTTTTGAAATAATAACCAAAGTTTAGAAAAATGAGGTTTCAATTTGATTTGACTTTAATCATGAATGTCATGTGTTGGAAACTTGCTGGGAAAATTGTTGAATTTGCAGGCATGTTATCCGGAGTTGGATTATCAAATCTTCAATTCGTTGATCTAAAATCTGCTAGAAATTTGTTTGTGGTGGGAAGTGCATTGTTCATGGGCCTGGTAATTCCGGAATGGGTGAGAGCACACGGCACATCAATCAACACAGGTAAATGCTCTCTTTCCGAGGAATGGATAAAACTTGTGAGATACATGTATCTAGTCGTAGGTAATCCATATAAAGCCTCGAGTTGTACAATTATGTTCCAATTGCTCAATCTTCTTGACACAGTCTTTGCAGTGGTTATATCCATTCTGTCACTGAAAAAGTAATTTAAAATTTGAAATATGCATTTTAAGAAACTACAGACATGCACACTAATGTTTTTCTGGGAAACATTTATGCAGATGTGATTTTACAGACATAAAGATGTTTACGAGCGAGAGAGTTCAGATGATTATACTCTCTAGTGATGTATTTTCAATTTCGTTATTATATTGTTGAATTTAAATTGTGTGACATTTTAGTATTGAGGGTTTATGTTCTCTGATTCGTATGAAGATCGCTTTGAAATAGATGTTTGAAATTCAGCAATTGTGATTTTACATGAGCTTTTTTTACAAGCTTGCTGTTTATATTTCAGAAGCTGCATTTTCTTACATAATTTTTTTTTACATAACAGTGATAAGAGTGATGTGTTTTTATTCATAAACCGAATATACAAGGAAACATGCCTGACTTAGAAGTGAGATTAAATATTAGAAGCTCTCCTTAGATACAATCCATTATAATACTAAATTTTGATTGTGTTGAAATATTTGGTTAAATGTAGGAAATGCATTACAATTTTCGCTGTTTTTTTCGAATAGCTATATGGCAACCTCGCTTTGTATTTGAGCAATATTCATTAAATCTAACCTAATCAATACTTCAAGCATATCATGTGGGTCTTATTGTCTAATTTCTCTAGAAACAGTTTTATCGCAGGAAACTTTCTTTACAATGGAGGCTAGCGTGACTTAGGATGTTATGACCGTATACATCAGACCTTTAACGTAGCCTATACTGCAGACAAACTTTCACAGCTATAGATAACCTGAGTAAATAGTGGCCAACGAGAATGTTGCACTTTTGGAAGTAGCCATGTCACTTGAATGGTTTTTATTTTTTACATTGCAATTATTCTAAGTTCCAACCAAGAGCAATTGAAGCCAAGTAAACTTGCCATAAAGCACATGCTTACATAGAGAGCAAAATGTTGCTTGTATGAGCATCTCAGCTCAATGGAAATAGCATGGACGGATATTTAAATTGTCGTTCTTGGATGCAATTGCTAGCATCATTTTTCTGTGTACCGCGGGGTGAGCATCTAGTTTTTCGAAAACCAATGATTTAATTTTAGACCACAACTTTACCTTGGTTAAACTATTGTAAACATGTGTTAAGAGTCATTTAACAATTCAGGCAGCACTCCTCCACTGAAAATTTAGCAACTGTTGGATGTCTGCTAGTAAGCTGCATGTGTGTGTATTGAATCAACTACAAAAATAATTTCAGAAAATGAATGATTATTAGGCTTATCCAATCACTGAATAATAAACAAATTACAATATGTCGCTGCATGACGATGCATTCCTTTTCCCAACAAAGGTTGACTTATAAATCAGTATCAACACAAAATTCCGAAGGAATTCTAAGATGGCCTATATCTTGGCAAGAGGAGTAGCAGCAGGGTAAGCCTACGCGTTATTCACTATGAGATTTCAACATCCTGAGGTTGCAGGAATCGGGATTCCGTGGCCTACAGTGATTTATCATGAACTTGAATTGCCGAATTTCCATCACCTTTTTCACATTTTCCCTCAACATTAGGAAATTTTACGACACAATCGTGATTTTCAAAAGGTATCATTTTCATGATATAGAAATGTATTGTGAATTGAACTTGAAGCTTGATTGTCGTGAAGCTTCACTAGGTGACATGCCACGCTCAATTACGCGTAATTCACGCGTAAATTACGCATAATTACACATGACCCTAAACATTCGCTACGCGGGACATTGCTGCAACATCTGTTATATAAGTTAGTATAGTTGGCAGTCCTGTTATATAGACTTTGCGTCTCATGTGTCTGCATGTATCAGAGGCTAAACAATGTGATAGGACCTCAATTTCATGCTCAGGGAAGACAGAATATGCTTAGCGGTTTATCCGTGGTTCAAGCGGCAACGGAGACAACCGTAGACGACGCGCAAACTATAAACGCTCGCCCGCGCGTATTCATAAACATTCCCCATGCATGTTTTACCAGCATCAGATCAAGTGATTGAGTCTGACTCTTAGTACAGCGCTTATGTACGCGCCTAGAAGAATAGAATGCCCTTAACCACGGATGTTTCAGATGTTCCGTAATTACGCGTGCATTACGCGTGGCATGTCACCTAGTGTTGAATTGAATTGATAAATAGAATTGAGCAATGTTCTCCTGGTTGGTTAATTATAATAGAAACTTCACAGTAAGGCATCAATTTGATTGAAATTCGCACATTTCGGTGCACCGGCCCGACAAATGGTGCAAGCAAAAGAACCTATGCACCGCGCACAGCCCTACTTTTCAGTAATATTATTTTTTGGAGATAATTAAATATAGCACGACCAACGACATACAATAACATTTACTCAGTGAAGTTAGTGTTAGATTTCGTAAGTATTTATTTGTTCTGTAACTGCTTCTTTTATATTGCCGAAAATTGTATTTAGAGGATACGCCGGAAGGACAAATGAACAAATTAGAAGATGAATTGAATAGATATGTCCTTTTTTATCAGATTATTTGTCGTGATCCATCTATTTAGTAATACAGATGAGTTTTCATGTGCACACTAAATGATCAAAGGTGCGTTTGATCCACATTGGGACATTGTGCGCCGAGTACCCGAAATATATAAAGCGTTACAAATTATGAATTTTTATCAGAACCAGAGTTCATGAATTATAGGAACTGGTCAGATTCGCTCGGGATTCGCATTAAAACTGAAGGGAAGACGTGCATTAAAGCTACTGTATAATCAATTGCTTTTTCACTTGTACATGTAATGCAAAGAACTTGTACTTGGTATATCACGAATTATGTAAAATCCGTTTGGAAATTCAATTGTGTTAGCCTTCTGGGAAACTACTGGAAAACGATCCTTGAAAACTGCGGAAACCCTGGGTGACGGCTTATGACTTATGGCTTGTCATGTGTGCCACCGTAATCAAAGGCTACTGATGGCTTATGACCTATGGCTTGCGACTTATGGCCTATTCAGCATGCCAGCTCTCATTGAAACTCAAGTGTTGGAACTATATTTGCTCCATTGCTTGTGGCATATCGTGCGTGCCTCCGGCCTAATGATTTCAGAGGAAATTACTAAATAGAAGACTGAACTACAGCAGAAAGTGGAAAAGAATGCGTTTACGAGCTGCATGACGGAACACTAAAGTTTAAAAGTTTGACATAGTTTCCGCACATAGGTAATGCCTATTACCAACCAGGCGACAGGAGCCTCTGCCTGTAGTAGAGTGGAGAGATGTATATTTTTGATGGCCAACTGCGACTAAAGGCAGCTTCTGAGTAAGTGCTCTGACGAGAAAGCGTCTTTTATTTTTATGTCTTGAACTTGGCTTTGAAGTATAATTCTGGTATAAGACTCTTTGGTACCGGTACCAATTTTCGGAGATTCAGATCCGAAACGACACCGAGATTAACCCCTAGTCAAGACTATTTTCGACGCATGTTTGACATTAAAAATAAAAATGCCACAAGTAGGTTCTTCATTTTATTTCTACGAGATCTTTCGTCCAGTTCTCTTCATGGTGGATACACTGGAAATGAACGCATGATGCACACTGCTATTGACTGTTAACACGATTCAAAGACATTCTGCACACAACGTGACACAATTTCCGGACGGAAGGTGGTGGAATAGATATCTACAACTCAAGGTGCAATTAAGACCAAATGAATTTTATAAAAAGAAGTAATTGCGACAGCTAGAAAATACGAAATCAAATGAAGTTATACTAAAAACATTAAGGAAAAGGAAAAGTATACTAAGTAAGTACAAATGAAATAGAAAGCAAAAGATTAACAAACAACAGGTAAAAAATAAATAAAGATAAAGTTACCAAGGCAAAGACAGGGAGTAGATAAAATCCTTCTGAACACACAGATCAGGCTTGGAATACTTAATCACAAGAGCTTCCAAAATACGCAGTTTGATGAGAAAACGGTATTGATACCTTACACAGAACAGCTCTCTAGCATTGGACGGAAAACTTGAACACAGCTGTAAGTGCCGAGTGTTGGCACTTCCAGGGATACGAGTGGAACGTGGAGGACATTTGCTTTCAGAAAAAATCCACTTAGGCACGTGTTCAATGACTCTCTCGCCAAGACTCCTCCCAGTTCTTCCCACGTACAAGCATCCGCATGTACATTTGAAGGAATAGATCACGTTAGAGGTGGAAAGATCTGGGACCTTGTCCTTCGGAGAGCCCAATTGAATCTGCCGAGTCGTAAAAATAACACAAAGTCTCACACATGGGAAGGCTCGAACAGCAGACCTAAACAGAGGAACAAATCTAGAAGCGGCTCTATCACCTATAAACGGTAGTGTCAAGTACACACTCTTCCTTTCCGGTCCGAACTTTGGAGGCTCCGGAGGTCTGGGCAAGTGTCCGTATTTGTCAAGGAAGGATGGAGGATAGCCATTGTCCTTCAGAACATCGAAAATGTTCTGGACTTCACCATCCAACTTGTCTTTAGTGCATATGCGGTGAGCCCTCGTGATCAGGCTGCGTACAAGACCAATTTTGTACCGCACTGGTACAAAGCTGTGAAAGTGGGTATATAGACCACTCCACGATGGCTTGTGGTAAATGGAGGTCGACACTGATCCATTCTGGTCTCGAGAAATCAGTACATCCAAGAAGGGCATTGTATCGTGCACCTCTTCCTCTATGGTAAAGGTCAGGTTAGGATGAGCACTGTTAAACACAGACAGAAGATCTTGCACTTGCTGACGATTGATGTCGACAAGAATAAATATGTCGTCCACATAGCGTAGGTACTTGACGCAACAATCTTCTATCACAGACTGCAGTTTTCTCTCCAAGTATCCCATGAACACATTTGCAAAAAGAGGGCCAAGGCAGCTGTCCATTGCGACACCATCGACTTGACGATAGTAAGTACCATTAAATAAAAACTGCATGTTCGATGTACACAGAAGCAGCATCTCCCGAAGAAGATCAGAAGGGTTTGCACAAGGGATAATGTGAGCAGAGATAGTCTTGATGATTAATTTGAATCGTGTTAACAGTCAATAGCAGTCTGTATCATGCGTTCATTTCCAGTGTACCCACCATGAAGAGAACTGGACGAAAGATCTCGTAGAAATAAAATGAAGAACCTACTTGTGGCATTTTTTATTTTTAAAGTTACGAAATGGACATCTTTTTTTCAAAAACATGTTTGACACATAAATATGCTCAAGTATGCCGAAAATATGCTGACTCAAGACAGTATTCGACGCATATTCCGCACTTAAACGTAAATGAAGAATAGTTTGACGTTCATTTTGAACCAAAAGAGAGTATTTTAAAAGTTGAAGTGATAACCAGCGGCTCTTCAAACAACAGTTCTACGGAAAAGCTTCATAGTTTGAAATTTGAAATGTCGGCACTGGTGAAGAGCGATGTCACCGATTATAGAAATTTCGTTTTTCAATTACTAGTTTACAATGCTTATGTAGAGTTTCAGAAATTCCAGTAAATATGTCTTGCTAAAATGATCCATCAACTGTTGACTAAACTAGTCAAATTGTAACGGTGAAGAAAACTTTTAAGGTGACCAAGATGACAACAAGGAAGCATTTCAATATTAATTTACTAACATATTGAAACTCTCGCCAAAAACTAATTAGTGTAGGCTAATTGATCATATTCTGCTGTTAGAATGTAATCGCAAATGACATAGTTAAAGATGGACTATGTCACATGAAATAGGTGAGATAAGATATGTATCCAAGATATTTTAATAACCTTTTAAAGAAATTATTAATAAACCGATTTTGAAAATTTGGCATATTCCACGGTTTTCAAAAAGGCAACGAATTTTGGAGCAGTTATCAATCACAAACGCGTTTGAATGCACGGAGATGGCTCTAAAAATCATGGCAAGATAAATGTCGCAATAAAAAGACATTTATTCATTTTCTTCGTCCTAAATATTCATCAGTGAATGATTTTTGAAAGTAGATATCAATTGCTTTTCCAGGTTCAGCTGTACTCGACAATCTGATTAGAATATTGTTGACGATAAATATGTTCGTCGGAGGATTCCTGGCATTCATATTGGATCTTTCTCTTCCAGGTACAGAAAAGTTTCATTTCACTTGAAAAATCTTTCCATTATTGATTCAATTTGCTTCTTTAATTCATTACTAGGATTTTGAAATGTGTAGTTCAACATTTTGCATCAAGGATTCCGAGCGATTAGCAGGATCCAACAGTCCATTGGCGATTTTGGTATTTTTCCTGAGTGATTATTTTTACACGAATCACATAGATAAATTCCATAGAAACAATGATAGTATTGGATAAGTCACGACTGCTAACGATCTAAAGCCGTAAAAACTTTCATGTTTGAAATTCACAACAAAATGATGCATTGTGATCAAGAGCATTGTGCAAGCCAATGGAAACCGCGGTTATACTTAAGCTTCTGCTTATTAAAGTAACGTGTAATCCTTGGCATTGAATTGTTTTCATGTACGGCTACCATTGACAGCTACAAATGTGGACGACTGTGGGATGATGAAGTATAATTTTTCTGATTTATGTAGCTAAGCTATTTTCTGAAAAATTGACTTATTCACGACTATACAATTTTCTAATTCGGTTGTTCAAACTCGTGTGGTCAATGCTGTGGTATTTCTGATACGTGAAATTCAGTAGGTCCATGAATCTGTCATTGGAATTCTCTATTTTGGTCATAGCCTTTGTGTATTGTAGTTTAGAAATCTATGACTTGTCAGTGGTCATTAAAGCTGGCTGCATTATGAATATAATGATGTCTACATGTCAGATAAATGTGAACACTCTGCATTTACAAAATAGTGGAATGCACAATATTAAGTATAAAACAAAGTTATCAGATACGGGAAATGTTTCGATAATAAGTGAAGAAGTAAAAAAAATTAGTCTTCGCGATGAAAGAACGTTGGGATACCATGAACATCATCCAAGTCAAGATCACTTCTCCATCTAATGCGGAAGCCTCGCCAGCAGTCAGATAAATACATAGCTGCCGGTTTAGAGGAAGCTATGTAACACTACCATTAACATATGATAGACCACTAATTGTATTGGAAATGAAAATGGCATTGGACTGTGCGATCAGTCCAGGAGACAGTGTTCTAGATGTCCATGGTAAGTATGTACCCACCGCCCCTTTAGTACTGTAAAAATATAAATAAATGTTATGCATGTAACTGTTATGTCAGATGCTTATGGGAATGACCATTCGTGTCACTCGAGATATTCAAGTGATTGAAATCTCCATCTTCCAGTTTTAAGAGGAATAGTTCTAATTATTAACCTGAATGTTGAAGTTCGGCGATATATGTCCCGCGTTTAGTGTAAGCGCAAGTTAGGAATGCGTGTCTCAGTTCATTGCAACAATATATCACTTTCGCTGAATGTCCGGCAGCAAGAATGAGTTTCTGCAGGGTACGAGGCCGAAAATGAGGCTTTCGCAGAATGATGTACACCCTATGCCTACTACGACTCTGCACGTCTGCCGAGTTCTGCACGTCTGGTAGAGTATACATTCCCTGCAATATTTGTATACAATTTTAGACTGAAATGCCAATACTGAATAGCTACACATTGGTAAATTTAGCATACTATGCTTCGTATATAGAGCAACAAGTTTAGAAAACATGCGCGTGCATGTCATATGTACGTATCATTGCAAATAAGCGACTGCTACCAATAGTTCTACAGAAGTGGAAAAAAGTTTATGATAATTTATGATTAGGGTTCCGAAGTGCTTGCTATGTTTTCCATTCTTAATTGAAATAGGGTGCCCACTGCGAGAATTGAGTGTGTTCCTCTTGAATACGACTCTTAAAATACCCGTTGATAGATAGATGCGAGTTCTATCTAGCACTGAAGTTCATTAAATCATTCACAGTCCATTATGATGTGGGGCTGCTTTAGATTGTATAAGTGGATTTCCAATGCTTGAAAAGTATGTTCTACTGAATTCAGCGAATCATTTCAAGACATTATGAGAGGATAGTTCCTTTCGTGAATGTTTCGCGGACTGCCATTCATCAAAAAGATAATGCCCAATGTCATTCGTTAAGAAAAACACCACATTGCTTGAAGGTATTTGGATTGAGGATTTGGAATGAGTCGAGAAGAATCTCACCTGAATCCAATTGAAAAATGAAGGGAAAAGTAATCCTCAAGTTGCAGTATCTTGCTCAAAACATCAAGCAAGCATGGATGGAGGTCTCTCAGCATGAATGCCAACTACTTCTGGAATTAATGACGCGAAGAGTCTCAAGTGTTTTGAAGAACAACGGCTATTCAACAAAATAGCACTGATTTCTGCTGCCTTTGGTTTGTGAAGTAATACAATATAAAGCAATCTAAAATCATGAAAATGACCTATAGCCATGAATTTAAAAATGGACTTTGTCAACAAATTGTGATGAAATGCTTCACATCCCATCTAGAATTGTTCTCAAGAATGTCTTGAGACTAAATCTGGCTGCTATTAGAAAGTATTATTACCTACACATTAGTAATTATTATTCGATAAATTCATATTTCATACTTTATTTACAAATCATTATAAACTTTTTTCCACGTCTGCATATGCAAGTGTCCGTTGTCTAGGATTTTGTTACATATGTGGTTTTTCTATTTGTTCTAAAGTATTAACAGTGTTATATGCTTTTTATAATAGTCTTTTGTGGAACGTGTTCTGTTAATGCAGATGAAATACTTTCTTCACAATTCTAAATTGTAGGAAGCAAAGGAGAAAGAGGGATTGAGAAATGGCGAAGAATGTCAGACTCAACTGATGAAAGTTTTAAAGAAGACGTTCTGGAAACCTATGATCTCAGACTGTCTACTAAATTATTTCATCGATATTCTTTTTTGAGATATTTACCTGTATGCCCAACGTATTCAAAATATGGTTTGGATCCTGAAAAAGAACTAGCGCTGCCTCATTGATACAAATTTTCTCCTGTTTAGCATTATGAAAATTCAGAATAGACTATTAACTCGCAAGCACTTTGAGAAGAATTCTTTGTTAAGTAGTAGAATTTATCATGGACTCGAATCCTAGCGAAGAAAGCTTTGCGACTATAAACTAGCAATAGTGAAAAATGAAATTATATGATTACATATTGAAAGTCTTAAGTGATTTTGTTTTTTCAGAGGAACGATTTTATAAGCGTCACTAGCGCTGAAGCGATTTGAGGTTCAATCCGTAAATGCAATATTGGTTTGCCTCAAGCTGGTTGCATTTGCTGAGCTAAAACATAAAAAACAGATTCAGACACTACACTCCAACGAAGGCATTTTTCACATAATGCTCCTCCCAATTAAACTTTTATGAACATGTGTCAAATTGTTGTTTTATTTTGTCAAATTCGTAGCACGCTTGTGGCTACGAAAATGCGCTTTGTATTCCTTAAAATTGGATACTCAGACTAAATGCGGAACAAATAAATTTATGTGCAAAAGGCAACAATTATATCAAAACTCCTGAAGACAATTCAATGCTGATTCTAAGGGGATCGGATTGAAGTCACTAGCGAATATATAGCCAACCACAAAAGCTAGATTAATTTGAAGTGCTATAGTGCAACCAATGATGACAATTCAAATATTGATCTGATGTAGCTCTTCAAAACCACATGAATGAAGACCACAATGGAAATACCAGATGGATGGCTTCCATCACCATCCGTGTCACCCTCCACGTCTATAGTTGAGTCCACATTCCCATAGCAGTTCAGTGGATATTTAATTGATTCCAACCAACTATGTATGGCGTTTTGTGAATTATCGATCGATGTCCATAATTGAGATGCTGAAATGATCATTGATGAAAGTATAATAGAATATAGTTGCTGATGGTTTGTTTTCGATGTGATTTAGATGTAACGTTTTGTCAATTAAATCTAAATATACAGAAAGCTAGCAATAGTTTTTAAATCATTAAAATCTGAGGCTGAAACTATTAATGAAAAGTTGATGGGCATGTAAGTCTGTGGAACATGACATAGGCCTAACTGTTACACACAAAAAGGACAAAAAGATTGAAAGTATCTCAAGACAAGAAGAAAAAGAAAAAACGGAACGGATCAGGGCTCAAATGGGTCTATAGCATATATATACAATAACACTTTGTTATATGCAAATGACGCGATCGACGGAATCTTTAGGTTAAGCGATTTTAGGTGCATTGATTCAAAGAACCAACGGTAAAATAGGGGATTCGTTCCCAACGTAGTATTTTCAGAGGTCAACTGTGATTTTGTCTTTTTTAAGTTTTATTTCAAGCTTAAATCAAATAGAAAATGGCACCATTTATACCCGGATCTTTTGGGACAGCGGTGTTGATCCAAACGGCAATATTCTATAACCAGAAGAAAGAGGAGATCAATGCGATTCTAATGGCCTCGCATCCTAGGCAACGTACGATGCCTAGGATGCCCACGAATTGCATTTGAAACTTTTTTTAAAAAAACTTCAATTTTGAAAATAATTTAAAAACGAAGGGATGAACAAAATATATTAATAAGCTAGTCCGTAATCGAAATAGTTCGTGACCTCACCCTGATGGTAGATGATATCAACGACTCGCCTCGGGATTTATTTTACCAAATTATCGATGAGATGCTGATCAATTTTTCGAGGACGATGTGAATGTTGTGGAATTTGCTTGTAAGATTTAACCCAAAGTTTCAATAGGTCGTCACAATCTCTCAGACTAACTGAGGTTGAATCTGACAAGGCAATGTGATTCCGTCGACGTCTCCCAATGACTCATCGCCTATCTTGATCGAGCTTCAATATTGATCGGATGATTCAACTTGAGATGAATGTTCACGGCTTTTAAATCCTGATTCATTCAGCTATTGTCGAATCACTTGCTTGAATATTGATGAATCAATAAACACAGCCATTTCTGTTAGACAGACTAAGATAGACTTTCACGAGTCCCATGATTACCCGGTCTCTGCGCTAAGGATGTCTTCTGTATAACCAGAGCCGTGAATAGGAGAGAAGTGGAATTCATAATGACACCACTGATGTACATTTGCATACGGCAGCCTACTCGTATATCTAGCTTTGTTGGCAGCCCTTAAAGAAAACGTTAATTGAAGTATAGTCGCCATTTCAACTTTCATGAATATTATACATGCATTTCTTTCTCGTTCATAGCAATTACACCTACAATGCAGTAACTCAATTAATCAGCTATATTCAATGGCTGTAGCGCTCATCAAGCATCCTTGTTGCAACGAGGCAGAAGCAATAAAGCCAGTTGTCCAGTCGATTGATGACAAAGTTCGTGTTCATGACGTTCGACTCTTAGTGAAAAAGAGTTCACTCCAAATTGACAGATTTTCAAGATTTTCAAGATTCGTATTATTTTGATTGATAGCCATTGACCTCGACCACATTTTGTGAAGAAGCGAGAGAAAATGGCTTATTTTACTTGGAGATGACTTATTTAACACATTTTAAATGAAAAATTGATTAGTTCATTAGTATTATTTTATTAACAGGATGAAATCGGAAAGCCAAATTATCTAAACATTGATGTAATTAAAAAATAGAGTAACTTTGATATATTCTCCAAATTTTGTAGAAGTGAGTGCAAAGTTCCAAAAGTTCCAATATCTTGGATGCTAAAAGGTTCATGCTGAAGGGTGATCCTTCTTTCATTTATCTGTTCATAAAACTACCGACTGGCTTCATCAAATGGCTTGGGAGCTATCTTGAAGATATAAGTCAATATGTACAAGGATCCTTGGTACTTTACTTCTGAGAGGTGGTGTGACACAAGGGTCACTCCTCGGACCACATCTCTTCGTATTGCATTGTCACGATCTGCTTACAAAACGTTTTAGCACATATATGATGCTGACGAAATCAGTGAAGTCTTACCCTTCGAACAACTATGCTGAAGTGCTTTTCAAATCGAATTTAATAATTGTCTTTTCATTTGATAATTCATGTTTTTTATGGGTTTGTTTATCATCCATTTTGCTACACAAACATCACCTTGCTCAAGTCGTCTCTATCTGATGCACTTGTTAAAACCGATGTTATCTCACTACTAATCATGGATGGTTTTTTTATACGGTCGTCAAAAGTCCTCTCATTTTCTCTGTGCCCCGCTTTTCGGTCATTATAACTTAAGATGCTGGGAAAAGAGCTCGTGATTAGCTAGCACATATCTCGAGCGAATCACAAGCGCATAGCCTCAGTTTTGTCTCGCAAAATGCTGGCGAAAAGCTTGCAAATTTAGGAGCAAAAACTTTGCTAATCGAAAGCTAGGGTAGTGCGCTAATCGCTTTCTTCATTAAAAAGCTAGCTGCAGGCTTGATATTCGCTCTGCCCTATTAGTATATAAAGCCTAGCTGCTCGCTGACCTCCTTTAGCCTTACTTACACATCTAGCATAACACAAAGGCATGCTTCCCAACGTCATACTGCCACGAAATGCTCAATGGATCAACAGTAGAGTATGTAGAACTGTCAAACCAAACATTCGGAGACAGTGACAAAAAATGTGAGACTCACCTCTGCTAAACAACTGTAGGCTTGCAGAAGTTCAGAGTTTCTTCCATGCCATGCAGACTCAATGAGCTGGTCTGTTTACATTTAGTTGAATTTGCAGATATTTCCTCCATTATATATATATAAATATATAAGAAATGTACGCTCCTGCCCCACTTGTACATGAAGGGACCAGGGCCTACAGCAATCGTTGGACCAGGCATTTGGAGGTTCTCTGACTGTCATATATCTTCATTCATATCAGTACATATCACAGCACAATCATATTCCGCAAAAGCTAACTCTAAATACGAAAATTGAAGGGACCAGGGCCTACAGCAATCGTCGGACCAGGCATTTGGAGGTGCTGTGACAGCCATATAACTTCTTTCACAACAGTACATATCAATGCGCAATCATATTCCGCAAAAGCTCATACGTGGGGCAGGAGAGTCAGTGCGGCAGGGGTGCACATGGGGGGGGCAGGAGCGTACAGTCGTGGGGCAGGGGCGTACATTTCATATTCGTCCGTGGGGCAGGAGTGTACAAGTGGGGCAGGAGAGTACAATTCGTTATAAACACGTGGTTTCTTTTCATGTGTTTTCACTTCAATTATTTCAATATATCAAACCAATTGCTGAGATTCTGAACTTTTTTTACATATATATATATATATATAAAACCTTCCGGGAAATTGAAAACGATCAATTTTAGTTGCCGAACGTTTTCTGCCGAGTATCTCGACTTTTCAAGGCAAACTGATTTATTTTTGAAAATTAATATAGAGCATTAGGAGATATTAAAACATAGATAGAAGTACATAAAAATGAACACAGAAATTAAAAAGCATTGAGGGTTGGGAGGAATTTCCTAATAAACATAGCTTCCTTTACCTCCCTACCATTTCTGTTGGCATCTGGGGGCAATTGAAAAAATGGGATAGCTTTGAATCGGCCAGCTGAGCAGGTCGCTATATGACGACTAAGCTTTAATATACTATAGGCCTCGTTGTTAATTTGCTGCCTATGTATAGTCATCCTGTTCTTAAAGGCATCACCTGTTTGACTGATATAGAATGGGTGACATCTACAACACACCAATTTGTAGATAACATTTTGTGACCTGCAATCCAAATTTTGTTTAATATAAAAGGTTTTGATGCCATTAGGTGTGTGGAAATCGATCTTGTCACCGGCTACAATTATATTACAGCATTTACATCGTGGTTTTCCGCAACGTCGCACACCATTAATCGTCATTCGGTTTTTAGACGAGAGAATATTTATCAATGATCGTGGTTACCTGAAGCTTCTTATTATTTTCTTATTTTTAAAAGGCTCTAAATTCGTAATAAAATTCGAAATTGGATTGATGATCTGTCCAAAGATGTTGGGGTTATTTTTATTAAACTCATGTATAAAGGGAATCGTCACAGTAGAATTGTCTTCAGTTGGTTCTGTCTATTCATTAGCCCGCTTTATGGCATCTTCAGTCAGAGTTTTAGGATACCCAAGTTGAATAAGGCGATCCTTTAATTCCTGAAATCGTTTTAATCGGATGTTTTTATCCGAAACTATTCGTTTTATCCTCCTAGCAAGTGCGTAGGGTATGTTCTTAAGGGTGTGATACGGGTGAGCTGATGTAAATGGTACGTAGCTCATCGTGTCCGTATGTTTTCTGAAAATGTCAGTATTAATGATGCCGCGATTATCCGCATAAGCATTCACATCTAGGAAATTTAATTCATTCCTGCTTGTCTCTTTTGTAAATTTGATTGAAGTATTTAGATTTCTTAGAATATCATCGAGTAACGACGAAATACCATATGATTCTTTCCAAATGATCCAGCAATCATCTAAAAATCTAGTCCATGAATCAATAATATCTTCCGCTACATTTGGATGCAATTCACGCAATATATTGTACATTCTCTCCTCCAAGTACCCCATAACTAATGTCGTATAGGTCAGCGCGACCTTGGTACCCATTGCCGTACCTTTTATTTGAAGGTAGATGTCATCCTCAAAAGAAAAGAAATTGTTTTCCAAGACAAGTTTTAGGCCATCCATGATAAGGGACTTCTGGAAACGATCTGGCAACTGATCTTTGCATTTTTCTAGCCAGAAGTCAATGGCTTCCTAACCAAGATCATGTGAAATGTTGGTGAATAATGAAACCACGTCAAAGCTAATAAAAGTTGAGTCTTTTTCAATTGAATTAGGTAATTTTTCCAAAAAGTGGAAAGTGTCTCTGCAGTAGCTCCGAATTGATGGAATTATATGTTTTAGAATTTCATCTAAAAAGGCGCTCAAATTACAGGTAGGTGAAAATCGACTGGAAATTATTGGTCTAAATCTCAAGTCCTCAGGAACAGTTAATTTCACGTAGCCGTAAGTATCTAGCATTATATTTTTAAAGATATGTTCATATTTATGAATTTTTGGAAGACCATACATGAATGCATACGAGGGTGAAATTTTGTTAAAAATGTTAATTCACGTTTTGAAAAGAAGTTGCTGTAGCTCTTGCAAAAAGTTATCACTTGATTGGTTGTGGTATACATGTTACAATTTTCGATTATTTTGTAAGTATTTGTATCCATTAGATGTTCCTCTCTCATACGTTTTCTATAAAATATATAGTCCAATATCACAAGGGCGCCTCCTTTATCTGCTCCAGTAAAGAAAAGGTCATTCCGATTTTTCAAAGTTTTTAAGATATTATTTTCCATTCTTGTAATGTTATGATGTATTTTCGAAGAATTACCAGTTTCCAATAAAGGCTTAGTTTGAGATTCTATGAGACCAATCAAACTATCCAGTTCCAGATTTTGACCTTTACTGGGAGTAAAATCTGATTTAGAAAAATTCAAATTTAAATCATTACTATTTGCTACACTTTCAGAGTTTGCGTAAAAATCTATCAACCGTAATTTTCTGTTGAATTCATTTACATCATTAGTTAATTCAGAAGTGTTTGCATATGAGGTTGGGGTAAATTTAGTTCCCTTTTTAAGCAATCGCTTCGAATCCTCATCAAAATCTTCGGAGGATAAGTTAAATACAGAGACACTCCCTACTATAAAAAATGATCTTTATTCATTTTAGACAAACCATCCGGAAACTCGTCAGCATCATTATTTCTGTTCAGATTTCGATTATTTTGAAATCGTCTACGTGGATAATACTGCTGATTTGGGAATTGTCTATTACGGCGTTGAGGTCTATAATTCCATTGAATTTGATATCTGTTACCCCATTGATTTTGATATTTAAATCTATTTGATCCACCAGGTCCGTTATACATGTACCTGTCATCATAAGTATTATTTTCAATTCTATTCCTTGAAATCGTGGTTTTAGAAGGACCATCAAGGGGTAGTAGATGTACATCAGACTTAAAAAATTCCGATTTTTTACCATAAATGTTGACTTATAGCTTCTTCCTTTTGGGACATCTCCATCCATTTTTGTCTTTTCTCTGTTTCTTTTACGTTGTCACGTAATTTAGAGAAAATTTCATCATCTATTCGCTTAGCGTAGTCCCTTTTCACTGAAGCTGTCATTCTCAGCCTTTTAACCTCATGTTCTACTTCCTTTCGCATCAATTCCTTCGTTAGATCTCTCTCCAATGCTGACAATATATATATATATATATATATATATATATATATATATATACAAAAAGTATATATATAATATCAACAATAATGGATCAACTAAATATTCGGTAAAATATAAATAATAATAATTGATAATTTATTTATATATAGGCCCTATATATGTATATATATATATATATATATATATATATATATATATATATATGTATACATGCATGTATTGTGCAGTTAATACATTGTCGAGTTAATATATTCTTGCTCGTTTACTTTTCTCAATTGTTGATAAAATTCCACATCGATCAATTGCTTGGGAATCTTGATATTTCATCTGCTGTATAATTTATCGGAGAAATAAAAATTCCATTTGTCCATAAATTCCATTCTGTCTTCATACACTTTGGATGCAAGATAGAATTAGAAACATTTGAATGATCATTGAATTGAATTCCACAGAAGAGGTCAATTGCTTCTTCGTCATATCTAAGTGTAAACACATCTAAGGGATATTGCAGAATCAATATTCTATTTCTCAAATGTTTCATTCACTCCGGTCGTCAACTGTTACAACCAAATAATAATGGTTTCATATTTGTATTTCACAAACTTCGAAAGCATCAGATGGAAGTCAAAATCTGCATGAGGCTGGGCATTCTGTTTAGAATTCAGTCTGGAATGCTTTCAGAGTTTGTGGTGCTTTTATCTTTGCATTTATCAAGTTGATAAATCATGATTACAGTGATAGGTCGTCGTTGTGGGATTTTCTTGCCATCTGGTGTATTAGATGCATTAAAAGAAATTCGATCTGATGTTCACTTCTTCAGATACACTTGAAGTCTACCGTCGCTTATGCTAAAATTTCATAAGGCTGCAATCAGGAACGCTTTTAAAGATGGATAACTTTTCAAATTCACAGCAAAATTCAACTTCATTTGCGAAAGACTATCCTACCTGCGAGGAATATTTTACAGATCTGTGGACATTCCGACAATTCATTTTGTATTATAATTGTATCATTGGTATTCCAGCATTGTTTGCCAACGGAATAACTATTGTTGCATTTTTCAAATTTCGCAAATTGCAAACCTTGATCAACACAAGTTTGGTCCTTCTCTCCGTCAGTGACTTCGCCTTGTCATTTGCATCTCAATTGTATTCCCTAGTTAGATATTCCGACTACGTTTTCCTTCAGAAAAATCAATACATTTGTCTAGCAAGTCTTTCAACACCAATCATTATCTGTGGTTGTTCATTGACATCAGTACTATTGGTTTCAATTGACAGATTAATTGGAACCACTTTTCCATTCAAATACAAGGCTCTCGTTACAAAACGACGAATAGTTCTATCAGCATCAGTACTTTGGATATATACTACTGCGTGGGGTATATTACCTGTATTTGGATGGAACAGATGTGATGCTGCACCTAATTCCCTTTGTCATATCACAGTTCTACCAAGGGCATTTCGATTTGTCATTATAGGGCATGTTGCATTATTTATGATAATTATTCCAATCATATACGCGCCAGTGGTACGGGTAGCCCGCAGACACCAAAGGAATGCACAATCGAACTATATAACTTTGGGCATTAGCGCTTTTTTCTCCAGTCGAATGCGATCTCATTCCGGCGAGAGAAAGCAATTTCGACTTCACGTAATGATGACTTTAATATTCGGCGGATTCTATGCATTGTGGACTCCTCATTTTGTGTTCTTGTTTATTCTGTCGATGAATGATCAAACAGATTTTAAAGACTGCACCACTCAGAAGAAAAATTTCATCGGATATAGCATTGCTATGTCAATTGCTTTTACCAGCGCTTTAATCAATCCTTTAATCTACGTATATAAATCACAGGATTTTCGTGCTGCATTTCTTGTGATACTCTGTTTTCGAAGCGCTCCATCGATCAACCTTCAAAATGCTCCATCATATTCATCAATACTTAGTCCTACCAAAAGATCGTGCAGTGTTCAATCGGACATACACTGTTCTAAACTCGCCATTCGTAGACGCTACATAATTGCAAAATATTCTAATGGTTCAATCAGAAATAGTTCAGAATGTGTATCTCTTTTCAAACAGTTTGAAACTTTGTGAACTTCGAATGCGTGGCAGACAGCTATTGATTGATGAATTACATGAAATAAAGATGTGGTGCATTTGACAAAGCAAGAAGCGAAAAATTGGATAAAATGTGTGTTTTACTTTATCTTATTGTAGAAGAAAGAGCTCCTAGGCCAAACATCAGCATCTGACTCTTCGTGGACATTGAACATTTCTATAATATGCATTCTGAAACTCTCTAATGCTTTATATTTCTACATTTTCTAATTTTATTCTAAAAACATCACTCATGAACTCCATAGAAAGAGAAATACGTCTTTGACATTTTTCAGGTGCCTATGCATAATCCACATTGCTATCGATTCCCGGGTTGTCGTTAACATCTGCTAAGCACCAAGTTTTTGGCTGGTAATCGTTAAAAATTTGTATAAGATTGGCAATGCGTTTACACGAAAAGCGTTCAGTGGAAGAAATTTTATTCATGTCATTAGATGAATTGATAAATCTCCATAATAATAAAATTTCATTTTTCTACATGCTTCATACTTAACACAGCGTAAACTATACATTCTGAATAAAAGTGAAGTCTTGCATTCTATCTCCTATTGCCTGCAGCCTCGTTTGCTTTTATTCTAATGGATCAAATTGATGCCTATGATATCTCAATAAATCTCAGTGTGGTAGCTGTGATCAGTGATATCTCAGTGGGATGGTAGTTTTGTGGGTGAATGCAGCGATAATTCTGTGTTGCATATGGGTCAACAATGAAAAAATGTAAAACTCTAAAAGGATGCTCTAGACCAGTGCTTCCCAACGGGTGTGCCGCCTTGATTGCTGGGTGTGCCGCGAGATTTGGTGTGCCGCAAGGTGTGCCGCGAAGAAGACGGGGGAGTATTTTCCGCCGTGGATCTCACATCCAGAGAAATTAATAGCAGCCTTTCTGAGCAGAAGTTGCAAAGAAAGGAATTGAAACTATCGAAGGTAATGTAATGACTTTTGATCTAAAAGTTATGACTGAGTGGTTTATCTTAACTTCTGTTATATTTGGTCTCGACGAGTCGCATCAAATAATAAATAAATGGGTCTTGTTGTCACTGCTAGTCTATAGATGATATTTCTAAATCTTTCATGACACCAGCTAGTCCTCTAGCTAGGAAGAGGACAAAAAGAAGATTGAAATACATTGAAAAGATTAGGATTAAAGTTCAAAAGTTCAAATCCCTGCAGATTTTGTCAGTATTGCCCGATTCCATCGATTCTCACTGTATATGAAAATTAAGGTCTTCCGCAACGTTTCGTCTCGATAATGCTTGGTTGTCAGATCACTAGTTTCAAAGTTGGCGGTATTCGACGCACCATGACACTTAGCTAACGCAATCAAAAAGATACTGACTCACGTCCAACAGTCGGTTGTTTGTTTGACGAACAACGAATGTATCTATGCCTCTATCTCTGTCGCCTGATACCATGAAGACAATAAGAATTGACCCGAAGTCACCTCTATAAGAGAAGCGAGAGAGCGGGTATCCATCATTGTGAGTCCCAAACAGTGCACACTCATTGATTGATCGAGTGATAGCTTGTTAAGTCACATTCATTTTGCGTTCGACTTGACTTGACGTTCAAACAGTTTCGATGGATAAGTTTGTTGTTCGAAAAAGGAAGAATGACTCGATCGAACCCATTACAGACAATGCGATCGCAACTGACGTGGAGGTTAATGCCAAAAATACAGAGGAGGTGCCTGTTACTACTGCTACATTCCAGAAGAAGTGGAAGAAAGAGACTGGTCGGAAATGGAACGATGATTATATCAAATTCGGATTTTGGATTCCTAAGCAGGAAGAAATGAAGGAATGCCCTCAACCTCGATGTCTTGCGTATCCTTTTATTGTTAGTAATGAGGGAATGGTGCCTAGTAAATTAAAGAGACATCTTGTGACCTGTCATCCAAATTTGTAATTGAAAGAAAGAAGTTATTTTGAAAGTCTAGCTGACCAATATCTTAAATCGCTACCGTGTTATCCAAAGCAACGACTACCGACGTACCACTCCTTCGAGCCTCCTTTCGAATTGCTCACTTAATTGCAAAAAAGAAAGGCGCACTAACACTAGGTGAGGACATTGTTAGGCCAGCAACGATCATCGCTGCAGAGGAACTATTCGGAAGCAAAGTCGTGAGCCGTATGAAAGAAATTCCTCTCTCCAACAATACCATTACGCGAAGAGTATCTGTGATCGCTGACGACCTGAACGCGCAAATCTCTGACAGAGTTAAAGACAGCCCTTGGTACGGCATTCAGTTTGACGAAACCACGGACGTGACCAACCGATCTCAACTCATTTGTTATGCGCGATTAGTGGATTTTGAGGCTGGTGATATCACCGAGGATTTTTTCTTTTTACGTGACCTGGGAGCAGTAGCAGCAATTGCTGAATGTGTCTCACATGAGGTTGTAAGCCGTGGTATTGCTTCAAAGAGATTTTCGAAAGTGACCACTGACGGAGCTCCTTCGATGGTTGGTGTTCGAAATGGAGCAGTGAAAAAACTTAAAGAGTACGGATTCGAAAATATTGAGGGAAGACACTGCGATCTGCACAGAGAAAATTTGGCTGCGAAGAAAATGTCTGACGAAAGTCACCTGCAGAAAGTCATGTTAAATGTTGTGAGCATCATAAATGAAATTAAAGCCAAGTCGAAGAAGTCAAGAATGTTTCAAGAGCTATGTGAAGAAATGGGTGAATCGTATTGAATTTTGCTGTACCATTGTGAAGTGCGATGGTTGACTCGTGGTTTGGTATTGACCAGAGTCTTCGACCTGAGGAAGTTCGTGCTTCAGTTCTTACTCAGGGAAGAAAGCAAATTTGTCTCCTTTATTTAGGACCCCGTTTGGATGTGTCATTTGGGATATCTTTCGGATATCTTCAACAAACTCAATGTCCTGAACTGAAGTCTCCAAAGCCGCGGATCAGATATAATTGAAGCTCAGGACAAGATCGAAGCTTTCCAATTGAAGATCCCGATTTGGCAGAGGAAAGCTGAGCGAGATTTCTCAACTTTCCCTAACCTGGAAATTGCCTTGACAGAGTCTGTGGAAAAGGTTGACCTCATGAAAATGAAACAAACTGTTTCTGAGCACTTGACAACTCTCGGGGAAAAATTTCAGAAGTATTTTCCGATCAGATCTGATGAGGAAAAGGAATCCCTTCGTTGGATTGTTAATCCTTTTACTGCAACTGGGCAGGATGATCATGCGATGGAGAAACTTGTTGACTTGCAATGCGACTCACGCTTGAGGGAGGCCTTCACAGAAAAGACTCGGACTCAATTTTGGGTCGGAGTTCTACGAGAGCTGCATTATAAAGAACTGGGTGATGCAGCTATACGGGAATTGGTTGCATTTCACAGCTCTTACAATTGTGAAGAAGGATTCAGCCAGGTCGTGACTGTGAAATCGAAAAAAAGGAACTCGCTTTCTGAAACACTTCTCGGAGAAATCATCCAAGTGGCGCTGACGACATCCGTTCGACCAGACTTTACGAAACTGGAACGCACAGTGCAAGAGCAGAAATCTCACTAAATTTGAGTGATGCTGACTACAATCTAATCCCGCTATTCAAAGTAGGCATAGAATTGTTTGAGTAATAAATACAGTAGGCCTGTATGTGATTCGTAGTTTGAAATTTGTGTGTGGTTGCTTTTAGCTTCAAACTTCAAAGAAAAAACCCTTCACAATTGTATCTGTATAGCGATGTAGTCTTAAAAATAGAGTAAATACACTTTAATGCTCATTTTGATATTCTGGGCTTTTCAAATTGTGTGCCGCACCTATCTGGCCGTTGACCGAGGTGTGCCGCGATAGCAAAAAGGTTGGGAAGCACTGCCTAGACATTGAATTCTCTGATTCTATGAGCGAATTCTGTGATAACGAATTTATAATGACTGCATACAGCGCAGATCGGTCAAAAAATAGCATTCAGACGTTTATCATGGAAGGAAAACCTATCTTGAGATCTATGGTATAAAAGTAGGATCGCACATGGACTTCTATAACATAACATCTGGACAGAAATCTGAAAAGATATCATTGACCCTTCTATACAAAATGAGGCTGACTATTTGAATCGATGTCATTCATACAGAAGTTATGTGCATTGTATTCTTGTTATTCTTGCTCTGCGTGCGTTGTTAATTAGTGTTTTTCAAATCATCAGCGATGTTTGTGGAGAAAGGAAAATGCTGAGCACATGCTCTGTGTTTGTGTACCGGTACAAGAATGACAGTAAATTTATAGACTCTCCCCCTAGATTTCATTGCTTATCTTTGAAAAATAAGCCACAGAATCTATCGATCAAGAACAATGTGATTTACGCCGACGACCAAACCAAAATTACTCTTCTGTGGTGGCAAAGTAAATACATTCTCACAATTGTCTTCCTCAGGAAGAATCGATATGGAAGCATAGCCCTCAAATGTGAAATGAAAACTGACTTAGTTCGTCGCCTCAAATTAAAGTAAAAAAATGTGTGAATACGAGTAAGACTATATTCGTACTTCTTGAATTTCGGAGCGACAGAAATCTGATTGCAAGGTTACAGACGAGTATATTCTCCTGAACTCATCCTTGCAACGATCGAAGAATTCAACACAATAAACATCATAAACTTTTTTATCTTATTTTACACAGTGACTTTAGACCCTATATGGATAATGCATATCTCATAGGATGGATCATGAAATTTCATTAAGTGATTCAAAAATAATACAAGTTTGCAGTGCTATTGCATTATCTTCTATCACACAATCGAAATGAGCACCCTGTATGGATATGGCTATTTCTGAATAATATTTATAAAATAAAGAGCTCGATTCTATCCTGGTACATGCTGCATCAATATTCTGAGCTTCTATGCGCCACTATGACATTAAAAGCAAAGCAGCAAACATATGTAGTGTTTTCTTTGGTGTTGGTTCTTCGAAAGTTCCCGAATGAATAAAGTCATTTCAGGAAGTAAAACCAAAATCAATAACCAATCCACGAATCAACGTAGCACTTTGTGTTATTTGATGTGTTGCTTCACTTGGAAAAGGGAAGATATTACCTAATATTTGTAAAAAAGTGTAAACCTGAAATGCCAGTTTGTGTCCAAAGGATTAATTATTTGACTTTGATTGTTGATTAACTATCTTTTAAAATCTTGCGTGTTCGTAGATAATTTCTGTAAATAACACTCCAATGTTTTATTTAATTCAAAAAAAAAATAGTAGCCAGCAGAGATCTATGTGAATGACATTGATTGATACATGAATAAGTTTCCTCAGATAACTCATTTGCCAATGTGCAAAAGGCGACTGAAAATTCTGATCAGAGTCTAACCAATGGGCAAAGTAAGACTGAAAAAGAGACTATAGGAATTATACTTCAAAATTGATGTAAATCGGCATGATCTTCCAGATATAGTTACACATTATCACGAAAATTAATCAACCGATACATGCTTTAATGCATCAATATGAAATACAATATCAGCCTTATCTCGTACACGTGCTATTTTAGATATCTGTCCAGATGCTATATTATAGAAGTCCATGGATCGTACAAGGAGTCCTAGATATATAACTAGGAGTCCAAAGATCATAGAATGCAGATCATCAGCAACTGCAATGATATCGTGATATGCTCACAAAATATCTCTAACAAGTTAGCGATTTCTTTATAACTGTTGATCAAACATTTTGAATTCAAATGCATGGCATGTATTTTTATCATACAATATTTTTAGTATATCATCCATCACATCAGCATAAGTTTGAGGCACATCCCAAGTTGCAAGATGAGTAATGCCTAAATATGCAGTTGAGTTCATAGCAGATATAGAGGTTCTGAAATTTGATGAATCGTCAGGACTTGCAGGAAGTTGTAAAGAGAATTCTTGTCAGACAGACAACGTAGATAAGAATGCTTACCAAACTGGTATGGGCAACCTTCAGTGCTTGGTTAGCTGCACCGATCAAGCACGAGAAAGAAAAGTATTTGTTTCTCGTGGAACACAATGTAACAAAATCAAAATTCGCAAACAAATTACGCAATCAGCCAGAAATTCTTCAGATAAAATCAAGGTGACTCCTGTCGAGAAATCTGTAGATATATCTTTGCTGTCAACTCGTCCGTGTGTAAGTGGGGTGAATCTTCAGACGATCAAAGATGGAATAAGACAGCAAGAGAGCTCTCAAATGAATTGTCCGTCTGATGAGCCAGCCTATTTAAAACGAAAGCGGGATATGATTCTCAGCAACTTACATCTAATTGAGAAAGGAGAAGAAGGGGATGTGGATAGCTTATCAGATACCCTTTCAAATGTGGATGTAAAAGTTGAACTACAACGACATTTGTCTGAATACTATCAACAGCGAATGCAGGATTCTAAATTCGTCAATCAGTCACAATTATCAATTGATGAGGTCGAGCCATTCGATGTTAAAAAGGAAAAATCGCTGATTAGCATGCCTCAATCACATGAACGTGGAGACATATATTCTGATCGAAATAGTAGACAGTTCTATAATAGTGACTTATCAACACCTGTAGTGTCGGCCATAATTTCGAAACAGTCGAAACAAAATAATTCCCGAATTCCTGTCTATGAAGGAAGATCGTCAACGACAACCGAAAATCAATCTACAACGGACGTAAACCTGCAGGCCTCCTGCAACGGAGATAAAAACTATTCCGCGCATGAAAAACAAGGAGTCTACAACTGCGACCCACATGTCTTCAATGCAGAAGATAATATGTTTCAGAAAACCATTGAATTTCCAAATGAACTTCATTACGAGCAAGCAAGCAAGATGGCTCAAATTGAATACAAAAATTGTGCTGGTGATATGGGAGATGATCAGCCTACAAATGATAGACCGCCGATACATCCACTATCAAAAAATCAGATACACATGGATCGGTTAGTACATGTAGATGTTAATCAACGTGATAACATATTCTCGAATGATGATTACATAAACACGATTCAATTCAGTCCAACTCCAAAAGTACGTAATCAGAGGAAAGCAGATATTCCATCGTTACAAAACATTCAAGTTCTTAATTCAAACATAAGTAGCGGAAACATGGGTGACATCCTGAATAAGCGACAACAATCTCATACATTGCAACATAAACCTATTGTGTCAGGAAACCAATTTGATATCATTAGACAACCAAGTCTACAAAGAAGTAGCAAAGTTGTATCTTCAAATCGCGTTCCTGATTCCACTGTCATAAATTCACCTCCACCACTCAGGAAGTCACAATTTTTGCGAGGGAAATCGGTTTCGCAAAAATTCTACATCCCTGAGAGTGCTAATATAGAGAAAATACTAAGTGATCAAAGTGACCGAAGAATAAAAGCTATTTGTGATAGAAACCACTGTGATATAGAAGTATATTCCCGAGCTCCAAGATCTGGTTTCATGAAAAACGTAATGATTCTTACGGCGCCTACGCAGGAGGCTCTCAAAAAATGTGTGAGAAGCTTGGATTGCTCTTTCAAATGGTGTATATCATCCCAACTTAAGTAATTAATTTCGTAAATGTTTACCAGTAACATTTTTATATACCTGTTATTTTGTAATGAAAAATTACACTTTAAAATTTATTTAAGGCAATTTTCTTCCCGGTATATTTATCATTCAGGTTACCAGAAGTCTTTATATCAATTAATGTATGACTTACATTTGATTATGTAAAGCAAGTCATTTTAAAAAATGGAACCGACTTTTAACTGACTTTCGCACTTCAAAACTCCACAAGTGTGCTCGATTATTATTTATGTAAATTGTTCAAATATAGTATATTTCATCAATATGACACGATTCTTATTGCCAATTTCGAAAATTTCTGATTAATGTGAAACAATTGTTGAATCTATTTTGAGCAAGGAAACAGCATGCTCGTACTTTTTTTGAAATCTTTGAAGCAAAGGAGAGAAAGCATATTCTTAAAGAACTTATCATTCTTAACTTAAGCAAACGTTTCTCGATAATCTGGATACCATACTGCATCCAGCCATGATATGACGTCAAGGTTGCCGCGGGATTGATATTGGAGTCCCCACCCAGTCTCATAACCACAGAAACCCTGTGGGCATCCTCAAATAATCCTTGCTGGATGAGGCACCTAATTTTTATACTGCTTTTACTCGAATAGAAATAGCTGATGTGCAATATCTCCATATCAGTGGAACTTCAACGCATCATGCACGATCCGACGATTTTCATCAATAACCTAGAGCCTTGATCTAATTTGCCACCCGGAAATGGAGTAGCAATGTTTATTAAAATCAGTTCTGTTATTCATTTTTTAAGCTACTCTCAAGAACGCAAAATTCCATTCAATTAATGCACAATGGATGAGTGAGGAACATCTTCAGTTGTTATGTTGAAACACAGATTGCCTTGTCTGCGTGTTTGCTTCTAGAGATGACTTTCCTCAATACCGATGGTCACGGACAGAACTAGTCTCGATGGGCAAGAAGATCAATTTGCCATTGAACGTAATGCAAATTCAAGCCTGAATTCTGAAACCTGGAGTTTGACAACAGCCACACGGCAAGCTTTTCCAAGCGTTTCCCAACAAAGCGTTTTGCAGCAAATATTCAGTCATTATTACAGCAGTTGTAGACTGCCACACAGTGAGCAAAGCAAAGCAGAGCGATTAATAGTTTGCGGAGATAAGTTTGCTCGAGACGCTCGTGTTTGCTTTACTTTGGTGTGGCTGAGGCCTTAAACGCTCTCAGTCAGTAAATTTAGATTTTGAAGAGTCGAGCAGTGTGAATAATATTTGTTTGACGAATTTATCACGGAGAAAAATGAATTCAAAGATAGATACTTTTCACTTCACATGCCTGTCTGTAGTCTGACCGTTGAAGTACGTGGGTTCCCTGGTAAGAGCTACTTCTGCAATACGCGAGTTTGACCAATCACACAAGCCAAAGTGAGTCGCTTGCTACCAATGCATAAATGGCTGGCATAGGATTATGTCCGCTCTAGACTAACCCACACGCAAACGAATCTATCTCTGTTAGTAGAAGACACGCCTTCACAAATCAACGAGTCAATCTATTTTAATTTTCAGAATCGAAATCAATTGTCAATCAATTTTGTGTCTCAAAAACAACGGTTATCTCTGCATGGAAAGAGTGCTGCAGATGCTTCCCAACTAGACCTCGTTGGCTCGCAGTCGTCAAATTTCCGACTTGAGGATAAGTGACTTTTGACTCTAACGTTTATAGATGACAGCAGTAATGTCAAAGTGCTGTGGATCGTTAATCTCAAAATCAGTTCCGGTATTTTTCCGATAAGTATGATGCAGTTTTTATCGGCCTTCAACGGCATTTGCCAGAGCAATATTAGCAATTCCAGTTCTACAGCGGCAACTGCGAATTTTTAGTGGCAATTCCAATTCAATGTAAGACATTTTTGGTTCAACACGGCAATCCGTTCTGTTAGCGCCGGTTTTGCAGTCCAGTAGCAGATAGGCATACTGTGCAATTCAGCAACGGCAATTCCAATGTACCTGTAGATTTCATTCCAAAATTTTGAATTTCTGGCCAAGCACAGATGCATTCGCTTAACAAAAGCGAAAAGGCCTTTTCGATATAGCAATTCACCTGTAAGTATATCTTTACGTCAAGACACTTGACATATGATGTACTAAACATGAAACCGCATCTCAAATTGCCTATTCGCAATATTTCTTCGCATGCGGAAGTGATAACATTTCGACCGCATCCACAGCCTGGCAGATTGAACACTGATTGATAGCAATGTATGCTTTTTGTTTCTGATGTGGAACTACTTGAAAAAATCAAAATGTTACGTTAAGACAAAGAATCAAATAATGCATTCTATCGACTTGATTATTTTCGATCTCGTTATCTTTGCATTAGTCGCCTGCTGTCAAATTCATCATGTCACCAAAATATATTGGGTCGAAATTTAATTAGTTTCTTGAAAACATATGGAAAATACATGTTTACATATTGATCAGCAGATGAATAATTGAATGTCTAAGCAGAAGTATATGACTTCAAATGCACTTCCATTATAGAAATCCCCAAAACATTCTCATAAAGGATACAATACATGAGAAAATGACTTGATTTCATCTTAACTATGGACTTTGATTAATCACATTACATGGTGTCGCATCATAACTTATGTCAGTAAAAGTTTGACTTGAAAAAACAATCAAGTTTTCATGTTTACTCATTTATAAAATGTCCCATTTCGGAAAGACTACTAATCCAGATATCTAGTGACTGAAACGGTTGAATATTATGATCAATCACTTAACAGAAAAGTTCTAAACTCTCTGAATGTCTTACTCTTTAATTTGCTTAGAATGATGACCATTAGCAGTTGGATCCGTGGACATATTAAACGAGCGATGATGAATCGATACACTGGACGTGAAGCACATCATTTTATGCGCCGATGCGTTTACAACGCATTTGAGCTGAACATTGACAATGAGTAAACTGAATTCGAATGTGTGGAGGGGTCGGGCAGGAAGTCCCTGTCTTCTATTAATTTGAGGACAAGGTTGGGCAAAAGCTTGTATTGGGTATGCCCAATGCAAGCTTAGGGCCAAAATTTGGGGTCAAAACCCAAAACCCAAGTTTCGGTAAGGGGGTGAATTTGGGTGGGCGGGGTGCATTCTTCGTATTCTGTGCTGACATAAAGATTCTTCTATGGGCCAAAATTCCTGTTTGGCCAATGAGAAGTGTCGATTTATCATTGCAATAATTGCAATGTATAGCCTAAGTACGAATATTACGTACATGTGTAGTAAGTACATGTATTACGTCAAAAAGTTTTCTTTTAATTTAACTTACACTGATATACCGTACTGACTAATTGAAGATCTTTGATTTAATTATGATTGAGTTACACATTGCTCATAGCAAAGCAATTGTTTTCATTTTATCATTCAGAAATATAAACATACTTGATGCATATTATAGCTGCGCAGTAAGTGCATTGTTTGTGCATATTTAGAATGTGAAATCGAAATGGATTTATTTTTGGATAAATGTCGGCTATCGCAGAAAGGTAAGGGTGCGAAGATGTAAAATATACGGAATATACAAAAATTCAATATGCACAAATGCAACAAAATACATGTAAGCTCACAGTAGATACCATATGCATGAACTTTCAATGCGCGGCATTGTCAAGCCCAGAATGAAATAGCTAATAATCACAAGTATTTCATTTTTGAAATGTTCTGTGAATCCAGCGTAAATTTGATGAAATATCAGAACTTTATGCTCTTATCTTGTAGCTCTCCTAAGATGCAAATCAAAATATTAACTTTTGTAACTTGATCTGTGTATATTCAGCATAAATAAACCGTTCAACATCAAACCGTTCGGTTGTGTGTCACAGTCGCTCTCACATCTGTGCGCTAGTATTTGTTGTAACATCGCTTTTCGGTGGAGCTTTCGGATAATTTTTACATTGTCTGGTGCGTTTTCATTTTTTGCAATTGATTCTGTTGGATTTATTTTCCTTACTATCATATTTTTGGGCGTATCAAGGGTTTTTTGTATAGTCTGGTTTATCATCAGTGAATTGATATCACTCCGTGGTTAGTCAATCTTTTGCGAATTGGTAATTCTCGATTGGATTTCCGCAGTGTCCCTCTTTTGTGATCTCTTTCTCTTCTTATTATTGTAAGACTGGTATTGTCAGTCAATCAAAAGTTTGTCAGTTGATCTTATCGCAAGGTATAAAACCTCCCCCTGTCGAAGCGTCCACGGATTATTGATTTTTTTGTGACGTTTTTCAAGGTCGTTTTACGTTGTTATCTATATTTAACATCGCTTGTAACTGTAAGTGAACCTGTTAATCGTTTCCTATTGTATCATCAATCCAATACGCTTGTCTATGGATTCCGTGAGCAAGTTGATATCTATGTCTGCAGCAGAACTCCAGCGTAGGAAAGCTACAGTCCGTTTCATAAAAAGTGGATCATCCTAAAATTTGACTAAATAAAACATAAGTATGATACAGAAAGCATTTTTCATGTTACTTTATGTCCCTAATATATTTAAATGTCCTTATATAATCTGATAAGCTATGATACAGTAACGGTTCTTAAGAAGCTAATATTTTGTGACCCTATCCTTATTGTCAATGACATTACCAATTCGTCTAGGCATTGATTCGATGATATCGTTGATTTTTGACTGATCTAACTTTCTCCACTCTCTTTTTAACAGTGACGTAAGTTGTGATACGCCATCTGTAGGTAGCAGTGAACGACGAACGTTACGTTTTAGAATACTCCATACATTTTCTATGGGATTCAGATCAGGAGAACGATCTGGCCAAGATAATGTCCTAAGCCCTAATTGAGACTTGCATAAGTTGACTCTACTACTCCTGTGACACTATCATCCATAAATAACCAAGTCGATGGATCACCAAGTTGATCTGTCATTTGGCCAATGTTCATTCGTAAAACATTCACATAGCGTTCAGAATTCATGGTTCCTTGCTGTATGTGAAGTTCAGAGCGGCTATTGGTCCAAATGCCAGCCCAAATCAGTAGAGTCGCACCACCTTGTACCCGGGGACGATGTAAATGTCTCGGAATTTCATGATCAGATTTTATCCATAATCTCAATCGACCATCACTATCCTTCAGACGGACTGATGTCTCATCAGACCAGACAACCCGATCCCATTGATTTCGCCAGTGACAATGACCCATTGCCCATCTGAGACGTCTTTTTGTATGCTGATCTGATAATTCGATCTGAGAGGGCCTCTTACAGCTCTTGAAATTCGACTCAATAAGTCTTCTACGAATAGTGGACTTAGAAATAGACGAGTCTAGTGCAGCCATCTCAGTTAACGAGAGACTTGGATCAACTTTAACAAATCTCAAAATTAGGCGGTTCTCTACGTTTGAATGTTTTGCGTGGACGGCCAGAGCCCTCTTTACGACAGAGTCGAAAATCATCATTATGGCATCGATGCACATTTGTGTAAGGGACATTTAGTCGCTTGCTTGTAGCTCGCAAAGAAAACCCTCGTTCTAGCAAGGCTGACACTTTGCCTTTTGTGAATGCGATCTCGTTATTGTTCATTTGTGCTTTGTATTGTTTTCAACCGGTAAGAGATAGATTTCTAGCTGAAAGCAATCAGGAGTGCTGCCAACACCACCGCAACGAAGTCAGGAAGCTATGGAACATGAAGTCCAGTTAATCACATGTAGCAGTTACATTATTGTTGATGAATAATGGTGCTATACTGGCTCTGATTGACCGATTTTCTTTATTTTTGTTTTGCTTGATAGCTTTTGGCTTGTAGAACAACATATTACATAACAAAGGAAACAAATGTAATTTTATAAGAGTGAGGTATGATTTTGTGTAACATTGCTAAATGAAGATCAAATTATCTACTACTTTTTTATCTATAACAGGAAAACAACTCAATATTCATGCTTGAAATTTCCAACAATGATATTAGTAACCACAACTGACATATCTTCCAAATTTCAGAGAAATTCTTTCAAGTTTGGCGGAGTTAGACAAAGTTGAAGTTAAGGCGATGTTTAAGGGTGATCCATTTTTTATGAAACAATCTGTAGTACAGGTTTTCCAGTTCGACAATGCGACTATCAGATTAAAGAATATGTTTTAAGATGCAACAACGGTATTTCTTGTTAATCAGCAGCGTTTTCAATTGAATGATATGTTTTTAATCGGTAGTGACAATAAGTGAGTTTATTAATGGAGTTATAAGTTTAATGAGCGGCAACCTGAAATCATAAACGGCTTTTCATATTCAATTATATTTTATTTAACAGGTAAGTCAATACAAAAAGTTTTGATAATCGAATTTCAAGATTATGAAACAAAACAAGTACCGTAATATTCATTGATGGTTTTGTAAGACATCCTCGCGATTAATTAGTCTAGGCATCAATCTGCCCATACGTCTGGAAGACCTTCCCATCTTATTTGCAGTGATGGCACTCATGTTTTGGGAGGCGAGTTGCAGTAAGGTCAAATTCCGCTGTTGTCCAGTGTAGTTGTGTAACTGCTCACGAATCTCAGCTACTTCTCTTGAAAGCCGCTTTCCACATGGAAAACGCGTTCTCTGCGATATTGAGAAATGGAGAGTAGGGCGGTAAGTACCTAATAGAGTGTCCCTCTCGCAAACTGACTTCACGGGCTCTATTATGGCACGGAGCATTATCCATGACGAATACACGAGGTCCAGCCCCAGCCGCAACGGACGCTTCTTCCAGCCAGGAGTTAAATCTCTCACAGGAGGTTCCGCCTTCGTAGAATTCATGATGGACGACACCTTCATTAGAGACCGCCAAGATGAGAGTAAAATTCCGCCCGCGCTGTCCATGAACAATCCTGACAGCTCGCTCTCCCCGTCTGGCACGACCTCGTGTGCGACTGATCCATAAATTAAAGCTGGATTCGTCCACAAAAATAAATGTTGGCGGATGGTTTGCGTTGAATGTGTGCAGATACCAGTTCGCATACTCGGCCCTTTCCACTTTGACGTCATGGCTATTGCGGTTGACTTGAACAGTCTCCATTTTCTTTAAGAAGATAAGACGATTTCTCAGACATGTGCTGATAGTTTGAATTGAGACAGATGGCTTGTCCGGCATCCGCGCTTGTACATCAGCTTTGATTTGGGCTAACGTGAATTCCGGTTGGGATTCAACAATCTCTACCACAGTATTTGCCATATCTTCGTCCATCTTTTGGTGTCGTCTTCCTCCTCTGGGACGCTCAATGACTCCTTCAAGTATATAACGATGTACTATTGAATACGCAGTACCCCGTTTTACACCGAGAACTCGAGCGGCTTCAATATAATCATCTCTGGCTTCGTGAGCCACAATGATTCTGCGTTTAGCATCAGAAGGTATTCGCTGGCGCTCCATATTGATAAGTTAATTTAGCAGATGTGAAGACATCTATATAGGGCTTTGGATCAAACCGAATAGATATCATTTATTCTTCACGTGAAATACCGCTCACTAATCTGATAGAAACACAATTGAACTATTTTGCTGCAGTTTATTTATTGTTGTCGCTCTCAATTGTAAAATGACGTAATATTTTATCTTTTAACGTTTTAGAAATTAAAGTGCCGCTCTTGATTCGGTAGTTGCCGTTCTCGTGTAGGAAAACCTGTATTACAAAACAAGATCTACTAGATGTTCTCGTCCATCTGAAAAATCAACCAGAATCTCATGAAACCTTAAAGAAAGATGACATAATATCGACAATTGAATCTAAAATTAATGAGACAATGAAATCTCATCTGTCGTCTATTTCATCATTGATCAATAACCACATTGAACTAAAAAGAAAATATGATGATCTGGAGAAAAATTTCTTAACTTTAGCAGCCCGAATGGACGACTGCGTTAGTGAAATAACAGAGGAATTACAACAGCGTATGAAAAAAATGAATAATCTAATCGTGTTTGGTGTTCGTGAAGTTATGAGTGGAAGTATTGATGAGAGAATGCAAAACGACAGCAACACGTTTTTTGATATCTTGAAAGAAATAGGTGTAAATGATAGCGAAGTCGACTCAGTATCGAGGATTGGTCGCTCTGAAATTGGAAAGGTGCGTCCTCTGAAAATTGTTTGCAAATCTTCCAAATTTCAATAATTAATCCTTCGAAATGTCCGAAAATTGCGAAATTCTGAGACTTATCAGAAAGTATTCATCAATCAGGATCTTACGCAAATCCAGCAATGGCAAAAGAAGAAATCAAGACTTGAGAAGAAGCAGATTAGCAATACTTATGCCCATGCTGACAACGCAGTAACAGTTCCTAATTGTACATATAATGTCACCCGTGCACTTGATTGAAATTTTCATTATCATTTTTTAATTCTTCGTCTCCTCATTTTTGTCAGAAATTTGATTCTCTACTAATAATCTCTTTGACAAATATTCAGTCTTTGTTGCCAAAAGTTAATGAACTTGCGGCCCTTGTTTCGTTGGTGAAACAAGATGTCATTTGTTTAACCGAGACTTGGTTGCACACCGGGATTGACAGTTCACTGCTACATATCCTGGATATAATATCTACAGGAATGATCGCGTATGGCGGAGAGGTGGGGGAACAGCTATTTATGTAAAGGGCGATCTTCCGGTGTCTGTATGTGATAACTATCCGCCATTATCTTGTTCTCTGTCAAATAAAGTGTCCTGTATAGTGGTTGACTTATTGAAATCTTTAGTGTACATAATATGTCTGTACGTTCCTCCAGCATGCAATGCTGTGGAAATGAACGACATTTTTGATTTTCTTTGTGACACGGTTGACTTCTTATCATCATGTAAACCATCTCACGAATTTGTGATGGTTGGTGATTTGAATAATTTTGATTGTAAAAAGATTACCAATGATTTAAATCTCATTGACATAATCACTAACCCCACGAGAAAAGATAGTTTTCTTGATCATATTATTGTGAGCGACGAGCTCGTCGACTTTTATTCACCTAAGAATGTTGCATACAATTCACCAGTTGGTAATGCAGATCATTTATTTATTACTTGTCGTCCTTCTTAACATGTATCTAATAACATTACATTTTCTGTTCGCTATGTGTATGACTTTCGTCAATCAAATATCCAAATTTTACGCGAAGAGGTTGAAAAATTTGACTGGTTACTGATGTAGATTATAAGTGGACTTTTTTTCACGAACATTTAACAGCACATGTAAATAAGTATATTCCGAAAAAATGTGTCGTTATGTCATCAAAAGACAAAGAGTGGCTAACCCCACTAACCAAACTTTTGATAAACGAGCGATGGAGAGCTTACAGGGAACGAAACTGGCCGAAATATCAACATTTGAAATTGAAAGTAAAAGTCGAAATTGCCAAATGCAAGACAATCTGGGCCAAAAAAATTCTGCAAAAATCACAAGAACCCTGGGGTTTGCTTAATTCCTTTACTGGTATGCAAAAGAAACCATTTGATGCATTTATTAATTCAAACGGTGGCATAAACAACACAGTTGTCATGATTGCGGATGAATTTTGCTCTGCACAAAATTTTTCGACAACAACTCATGTCGACCAAATTACTGATGATGATTGGCAGATCGACATAACTGTCGCCGATGTGTGTGAGGCTTTAGCATCTACCAAGACAAATAAATCTTCTGGCGATGACTGCATTCCCTCAATAATATACAAAAATCTATCCAACATTATAGCTGTTCCATTGACTGACATTTTCCAAACATCTGTAAAGGCAAGAAGGTTCCCAAAAGAGTGGAAAAGAGGCATTATAACACCGGTTCCAAAAGAAAATCCCATCAGAGTCAATAAACTGCAGTTTTTTAACTGCTATATATGCTATAACTGCTATATAAGCTGCTATAACTGCTATATAAACTATTTGTCAAACCAACTTGTGCTCCAAGATGCTCGAACGATTTGTCCTCAATCAAATGTATGAAAGTCTCTTAATGCTCTACGGTCCCGAACAGCACGGCTTCCACAAAAACGGCTCCACAACCACTGCCCTCATCACTATCTTGAACGAATTGTATATGAATTTTGATAACTCATCTTGTTACGGTTCTATTCTGTTAACACACGATTTTGAAAAGGCGTTCGACAAGTTAAACCAAACTTTGTTATTAAAAAAGTTTCTGAATAAAAGTTTACCTGCTGGATTCATCCTATG
>CAJQUW010013540.1:0-13875 GCA_907163375.1 Prostheceraeus crozeri | reverse complement strand
ATATTTTTCTGAGATTTAAATCTGTAGGCCGAACGAGAAGAAATCTGACGTGGGCTATAGGCCTACTTCCGGTGGCCTCGCCAGGACATTTTTTTAATCATAGGAGAAATTGAGTTGCATAGGCCTACTATCTTATTGTAGAATGAGATGAACCTGCATGCATCCATCTGCCATAATGATGATCAATTGGTCAGTGTGAGGTTTATAGAAGAGCATTCTGATAGCTGCAGGCATATAATGTATGGCCTACACCGTTTAACGAAGATTTTCAGAACATGCTTGCAAGGTGATGTTGAAGTTTCGACTAGAGAAAGAGCACTTAAGCCAATTTCTTGATCATTTTCTATTTCATATGTGCTATAAACATATATAGGCCTACCCCATCTGTCCTAATTCTGAATTAGATTTGGCCGTGAAGTCAGGAAAGCTACTCAGGTAGCCTACATTGGAATAGGCCTATATCCACAATTAAAAGTAATTTTTCTTCATCCTTGAGTGACCGAATCTTAAATTCGCCTGCGAAATCACTTTCCATAACAACCGCAAGTCGACGATGCTGCGCAATCAGCCAAACATTCTTGAGCACTCGAAAGAAGTCTTTCAGTTTTCGCCCTCACCACAACCCATGTAGGTATACTACCGATCAATTTTGCGTACGTTTACGACCGACCGGGTCAAAAATGATCCTCATTAAACTAAGTTTACTGAATTTTCCTTTATCTCCATTGGAAAACACATGAAAATCTGTGACTCACTTAAAACACTTTTGCCATATAAACCATAATAGAATTCATATTTACTGACGAATTCATACGCAAAAATATATAATGATATATTGTGATCAATATAATGGCAAATGAATATATTTTATTTGTTTATGCCTACTGATTTTTTCAAAACTAAAACGAAAGATCGACATGTCAATTGAATAAATAATCAGTTTAAGTGATTTGAAATCACAGTTAAGAATTACAAGTCTGATATTGTATTTATAACAAACATTGGACATCTTTCACAAAGAAGGATGCATTTTTGTTGAATGGTTTTTGAAATGAGTTTGTAGCATCGTTCACATTTAGTCTGGTGTTTGTTATCCCATGTTAATGGAAAAATATAGTACCTTATTCGGGGTTGCTTGACGTTCGGGGGATGGCAAGTTAAGATGATGTATTTTGAAAAAACAGAAAAGAATATCCCATGACGTCACCAGGTGTTAGGCGTGATCGTTCGAAAAGATCACATGCACTGTTTCCCACAATTTTTCACCGAGTTTCAGTAAAAAATGCCAGCTTTTTTCTGTATGTTTTGGTATACCGAGTTCAACGCATCCAACGTCCGGAATCGCATAAAATGGTTTTGTCGGCCAATAATTCGAGTTCCTCTACGCATAGATGTCCATGTCTTATCAAGAACGTCTACTCCGCCCGTTATGCTTGTAGTAATCCAAAGCGATTTCTGGCTTTTTTCTTCGGATGAGTCACCGCACGTTCCATTGAAGTACATTGCTGATAGAAGAATGATGCAATGGTGGCACAACTCTGAACAATACTCGAGTAGGCCTGGATGTCCCGAGCATTGTTATGGGATATTTGGAGAAATTCGCTTTCTATTTCTTTTTTTTGCATCTCATACTACCTACGTAGGCCTATAACAATTGCCGCTCACTTCATCTACTTGCTAAATCACGAGATGTGAAGAAGTTGTCGGCGTACACATTTCTGGTCTTAACTTCATCGGGTCAAAAATGACCCGGTCGGCCTGACAAGCACTATATAAATTTTTGAAATACCTGTAGCATTATTGGGCCAATAGGTATGAAGTGTAGCAATAAATGAAAATAAACACTAGAAAGGTAAAATGAAAGTCAAAAAATTTCACTTTCATCTGATTCTCCTTTCTTTGTTAATTTAATAAGCATGATAGTCCGTTCAGGTCATTTTTGACCCGATCGGCAGTTCATGGGTTAATTAACGGATCACTGAGTGCACGTGCTCGTTTATTAAGAAGAAAAAGAATTGCGTGATCTTGATATCATCATAGCATTGCGTCAATGATGCAAGGAAAAGAGAGGATAATCAAACAATTTGCATGGCTATTCAAGGATATGCAGTGACTTGGTATTCATTAAGAAATAAGCAGTCAAATCAAAATGCCTGCATTTTTCTGACAAAATTCAAAATCTGCTACGGTTGTTACAGCCTATTTCGAATGAATATTCACCCTAGAACATGAGTTAGTTGGATGTGGATTTGACAACATGTCTTGAACTGCCCATTGAAGTTCCTCTGGTAAATTTCCCGTAGGAGGGATGATGATAAGGACGATCGGTCTATGAGCTCAGGTTATAGAAAAAGTCTCTGACTCTCACGCTGAACTGAAAATGTAACTTCATCAATCGTCCCTGCACTTATATCCTGAGGCCTCGGAAAGCAATAATTTTCATGAACAAACAACCAGTAGATTCTATCATTTTCATCGCAATTTTCAGATCAGAAAACAAAAATGGAATTTCGGCAACAATCTGTTTATGTCTACTACTTCCCATATGTAATCATTGTACGTATTGGCTAGGTACTATTTAAGCTATTCAGGGCGAATTCAAAATAAATTATTAAGATTTCTACTCAAATTTTTACTCAAGCTCATACGCAAAGGATTATAGAAGACCTTGAGCACTTTCATGTATAACTAACGTTGATGTGACTAATTATTGCAGTCTTGGACGTATCAACTTGCAAATGGAAAATCACTGAAGTAAGGAGCAGCTAGCCGTAGCCTATGGGAAAATCTACAAATCAAAGACCATACATCGACAGTAAACCATATTTTGTAGTTAGACTCATTTTAACTTTCTTCTAGACTTCTGATTAATTTCATCTCTGAGATGCAGGAGTAGGATAAGAGGAACATCTTCGTCTCTATCAATCATAGACCAAATCTCAACAGGAAAAAGAATCTAAGTCAGTGCACCTAATAAAAATGGAAAATTTTCTCTGCTTTCAAGCGATGAACGAAATTTGGTGCGCTGACTACATCTTTTCTGATAGAGATTTGCCTTAGGCATTCGAGATAAAATGTTCCCTTGTCATGAAGCTTCTGTAGGCCTACCTTAAAGATTGCATGTAATCGGGTCATTCAAAATTTGCAGGAGTTAAGTGCAAAAACCGATCTTTTCTTATCGTTAGATAGCCTGTTTGAGTTTTGCTTCCTTATGTCATGGCCTACTTTTGGCAAGAGTCACACACCCAATGCATTGACATCTTGCAAGGCATCTATTTGAAGGCATCTTTTTGAAGAGACTGTTCATCCTGGAAAGCCGAGTGAGATTAGGTTTTGCTACGATATCCTCTCGGATTGCATAAGCATGTTGTCATCAAACCGCGCATTTCCCTCGAACGTCAATTCAGTACAATGGGGTTGACCCACCGGTATGAAATTCAATCTGGGAGCAGAGGCGGAAAATGTATTTCCTTCAGACAAATGAGTATAAAGTGCAAGAAACCACTTTATAATTATGGTGATGAATTGCACTTCGCTTCTTCAGGATCACCATAATTTCAAAAGACACAAAGAGGCGTTAGATTTGTTTCATAGCCAACACTTACATTATTTCTTAAACACATTGCGTTCACGGGATAATGGCAGTGCATAAGTCACATCATCTAAACGTGTTATATTCTTGTAATCTTTCTTCAATGTAAATTCAGTGCTCGTTAGTACCAATTAGTAGTGACAGTATTTATATAAACTACTGACTAAACATTGCACAATCATTCTGATGTGCATCACGAATTCGTGATGAATCATCACGATTTCGAAAAATATTTTCATTGAATTTTGATGAATTTGAATTTACCGGTATTTTTTATTGTAAATTATGGATTTTTTTATTAAGTCATATAATTGATGAGCCTGTGCTTTGTTTCAATCGAGTAAAGACACAAATTTGTTTGCACATGTTGAAAACATGGATTTTGACGAAAATTGTTGAAAAATGTTTTTCTTTCAATTAAGCATGTTTACCGCATCCTGACAGAGACCGGAGTGATTTTAGAATTAACTAGCTAACTGGCAAAATATCGAATCAAGGTCGCATATTTTTAAAATAATTTTACAAAAGGTATATATTCCTGAAATTAGTTTTAAAAGTTTATTTTCGAAATCACAAAAGAAGGATGTACGTCAATTGTTCAATCAACGAAGCAGATTTTCCGCTACCACCTTGGGCATCCGTTGGATTTCAAACGAAGTGACTTAATTCTAGAATATAGACAGCTAGGATACTATCATGAATATTATCTAGAGTACTATCTAGCTGTCCATGACTAGGCACAATCTTAGAATAATCGGTCTCTGTCAGCTATTTTTCAAAATAGCTAATATTCTAAAATTAACTGAATTCTTAGTGTATTTGCCCTGCATTTTCTTGTATTTCAAATCCAAAGCTTACTTTATTAAAATCATTGCATTCATTCGTCTACTATTTCGCTCTTTTATCACAACAAATGTCTTTGCGAGCATGTATAGACTGTGTGTATACATTAAGTTTAATACATTCAAAATTTTAAGCCTTTTTGGATTTATGCTTTGTTAAAATAAGTCGTTTTCTATATTGTTCTGCATATTACATAAGATATGAATGCTTGTTAAGACAATCCGGGAAAATGACAGCAATTCTTAATCAAAGAACTTCCAAATAAGTCTTGCAAAACCCAGCGTCGATGCGGAGTTTAACGATCTTCCAACGAATCTAAAATTTTATCTTGAATATTTATCATTGGCCTACCGTTGTTATGAAAGGAAATTCTCAATGCGTTCTGAAATATTTGCTGTTTAATCTGATATCAGTTTGACTGTTTACACTGAGCTGTTCTATTTGTCATGACGACAAAAGAACGGATGGAATAACTTAATATGTTATCTGATCTCAATTAAACACAGTAAAGCCTGTTATCTGAAAGATTTGATTCTGTAAATCCACGATTTTCTTTCCTCAAAGGCAAGCGGTCTCTCATTTTTCAAAATGGAAGCCGTGACTCTAATTACAAAATATTGAGGTCATGACAGAATTTGTTTACAGTCATGTCTTTCATTCAAGCTCCGATGATTTGATGAAAGATATTAACTGATGCATGTCTCATATCTTATGCTTTCATGTTTGATAAAATATTAAATGTCTTGTTTAAAAGCAATTTATTAGAAGACTTTATCGTGAAGTGAAAAGCAATCGAAGCTAGCATCGACATTAATTTTCACATCTTGCAGATCAAGAATCTAGAACTTAAACCAGACAAAACCGGTTTTTGAAGCGCACCGCTGGGGTTTTGCTCCTTTATGTTTGAAGTAGGCATGCTGCTGCAAATCAAGGATGCGGAGTCGGAGTCCCGAAATACATGTATAATACAAACAAATTATTTATCCTCGTACATTTGGCTGTCACTGTCTTGATCAGAGTTGGAAGTGGGTCGTGGGTCATGGGTCAGGTGGGTCAGGTGGGTCACAAAATCGCGTGGGTCACGTGGGTCGTGGGTCATGTTTTCCCGAAAAATTGGTGGGTCAGGTGGGTCGTGGGTCACATTTAGCGTGGGTCAGGTGGGTCGTGGGTCAGACTTCGTTGATCCACTTCCAACCAGTTTGACCCATGATAGATTTGACAATCTCAAATACAGTAAACTTCATTTTTCGTTTTCTTATCATTCATGAAAAATGATTGAGTCAGTGTCACTGAAAGGGGTGATGGATGCACGCAGTCAAAATATGCAACACTATTGACTGAGAGTGTCTCAGAACTATGAAGGCAGCATAAAACACCTATGCAGGCGGTTTAAAAACCATCAATGACTGCAAACTACGGTGCCATTGCTTGATTTCTGTGTGTAGCACATCATGTCAAACGCTATTGCTGATCTTCTCATACTTGAAAGCTGTTAGAATCTGAATTTTATGAACATTCATTGTTAGAGAGAAAAAACCAAGTTTCAACGGATACAAAAAAGAAGAGATATTATTATTATAGGACGTGTATTACTTCATCTCTCATGTGTCTTTCCGTACATTCATACGTGACCAAGCCTGCAAGGCGAAACGTCGTATAATAATAATATCTCTTCTTTTTTGTATCCGTTGAAACTTGGTTTTTTTCTCTCTATCGATATAACACCGGATACGTGAAGTTCCTTCTCCGTATTTTCATTAACATTCATTGTCGTCTGAATCCTTCATATTCCGATAAACATTAGTCATGTCAAGTGAATTCGGCTTGCATTTGAAGAAAGTAATCAAGATTTAAAGTGATATTTTAAATACGAGAATATCTGTGAAGCCCAGAGACAATGGAAAAGCACTTATAACTCTGAATATCCACGTCGAGACTCAATCTCCCGAATGCATGACAAGTTGGAGAACGCAGGAACAATTGGAAGCCTCCCAAAAGTCGTTCAAGAACTGCGCGGTCAAATGACATTGTCAATTTAGTTTTCTCTGCATTCGGTGATGACTCAAGAAAATCAATCAGACAAGCTGCTTTAGACTTGAATCTCACAAGAGCAACAATTCAGCGAATCCTTCATGAAAGCATCATCAGACCTTACCGCCCAACACTTAAGCATGAATTAAATGAAGATGACTTTGATAGGCGGGTCGACTTTTGTGAATGGTTTTGCGTGAAACAGTAACCGATCCAGACTTTCGAAACATGATCGTATGGTCTGATGAGGCTACGTTTAAATTGAATGGTCGACTCAATCACCACAACAGTATCTACTGGACTGAAGAGAATCCTCATCAAATTTTACAACATGATGTTAAGCTCCTTGGTGTTACCGTATGGACATCTTTCTTCGCGTGACTTGATAGGTCCATTCTTCTTCAACGGGAAGGTTGATGGTGAGAAGTATCTGGAGCTTCTACGTCCCCATGTAATATCGGAAATTAGGAGATTGCATCCAGATTACAGGAGCTGCATACTTTCATCAGGCTGAGCCCACTCATTATACTCATTGTACGAAGTTATCTCTTCCGAAGTTGTCTGTGCATCACTTCAGTTGATGAACGTCGTGTGACATTAAGTGCCCTCCAAGAATCCTGACCTAACTCCATCAGACTTCTTTTTTGGTTATTTAAAAAACGAATCTACAAGAATCCACGTCCGCTCAATGTGCAAGAAATGAGAGATAAAATCACATAAGTCAGAAACGTTCACCTCCTATTCTCTCTTCTGGTGGATCTCATCTCAAAAGTCTGTCGCTCTGGACCTCTCACTGTCATGATTAATTTCGCTGTCGATGGACAGCACTTTGATCATTACTTGAGCAAACATGTACAAAATTTTCCGTGCTGTTAGTTTGAAATAAATATCCTGTATTATTGGACTCAAAGTTAATAGTAATTAACTGCCTACACATCCTGAGACTACCCTGATTAAATCAAAATATTATCAACAAACATCTTCATATCTACGCATTTAGCCCTCAAATACGTTTCGCATCATACATGTTCCAGCATCTCAGCTCATTAATACATGATAATCTGAATCATAATTACATAATCTGAATATAAGATAATAATTGAATATAATCTGATAATTCATAAGACAGCTTCCATTGAGAAACAGTAGACTTATCCCATTCACACGAGACTTATTAGGCGGAGCTCTGTGATAATATTTTGACACATTCGAATCGATGACAAATTCGTTTTGATATTTGATCAGGTATCAATAAAAATAGGAATATTTACATATTCGCTAGTGATTACTATCAACAAAGAGACTCGAACAAGCAGCGGCACTCAAATATATCGTTCATCGAATGTAAGCTACATTATAAGCAAAATTATGAATTATAACTTGTCCTCGTCAGCAATTTTCTATTCCACCGCGTTACGCAATGCTTACTCCCATTGCTTTTCAAATGAATGTCTTCTATATCAAATAACAACTTTATAACTAAAAATGACATTAGCGGAAATAAATGAATTTGAATCGCTTCCACAGAAGCAACAAAATATAGGTAGACGATATTTCTGGATAATATCACAACATGTAGTACTAGCAAAAAAAATGCATAATAAATATTTAGGCGTACTCAAATCTTAATTTTTGACTTCATTTGATGAGAAATGAAATTTTGAAATTTAGTCTATAGGCCCTCGACAACTACAATCATCTCTCCTAACGAGTTATATAGGTAGCACTAAAAAAAAATAGTCAAGAATTGTAACAGAAACGGAACTCTAAGGCAATTGTGGTGCATGAACATGCTATAAGAGAATTTTGATGAGGCTACAGGTCTGTTTATCATGAACTAGTGATCTGATACACTTTAATATCTTCATAACAAATCTTAACACCAATTTGATACACTCAGCCTCTCACCTAGATAACCGAGAATCTTGAAGAAAATGAACTAAAGATAATTCAAAAATGAAATGCACTGACATCATTCAACTTGCAGCAGGTGGTCAAGGGGTCCAAAGATGTGGTGTCAGGTGGGTCTGGAATTCATCTTTTCGTGAAAAGCCGGTGGTCCAGGTGGGTCGTGGTCACATATGCCATGGTCAAGTGGGTCATGGTCAACTTTGGTTGACTCCACCTTCCAACACTGGTCTTGATGTTGAACTTTCCTCCGTCAAAATCAAAATACACAGACAGCATGCATGCAAACTTGTAATTGTTGAGGAATGAAACCGTGATATGAAAAGGGATTGTCGTTTCACTCGTGATTTAGTAAAGAAGACAAGTCCTATCCACCAAGCCTCGATCACACCGACAGCACCAAAGGTCACATCAGAGACACAAATGAAATACTATTTGTTGAAGTCATGGCCTCTTGCCCTCACGTTAATCGTCTGGGGGGGGGGGGTCATGCTCCTCCAAAGCGCATATTGAAATCGAAAGTGTACTCATACTTTTTGAGAAGGATGGGGATTATTCTGCCTGGTAGAGACTGAGAAAAACGTGTGAAGCGCACGCCTCAGCAGATGGGAGGAGCCGAGTCTTATGCATCCCCTTAAAAAACGGACATTTGATAAACTTTCATCGAAAATGATTGATGCTTGATACATCAATGATGTCTAAAAATAGGTTTCAAGTAATTATCTATGATGTATGTTACCTATTGGATTTTCAAAAACTAGGCTTTATATAATTGCCACTCTCGAGTCGGAGTCCTATCAAAATGATTGGAATCCGCATCCTGCTAAAAGACGTTCAGGAACGTTCTAGCTGTGGTATCCTTTCTCTAGCTCACTCAACTCCGCACTAAAAATTGCAATTCAAAAATTAAAATCTCCATTTGGTGCCAAATTTTTGCTTTTAGGTCTCTAAAGCTAACTATTAGCCAAACTAAACTGAGAAGATTCTTCCCAACAACAAAAATGACAGTGGTAAGAATGCCTGATTATCAAGGTTAAGTCCATAGCCAAGTACTCTCTGATGATCTTAAAGTAGTGGTCATTTCCATTTAAGGATGGGCCTACACTGTAATCCAGCAACCTCCTTAAAATCGAAGAACCCTGTATCCTAAAGCCCAACTACTAGAATTTTAGGAGGTTGCGTGAAATAGAATGTAGACATCAAACTAAAGAAACAATAACCCTAGTGCCTAGCCCTCCTAAAACCTTTGCTAGATTTTTTTATTATTACGAAATAGTGTCTGCTTTAGTGTGTGATTTAGGAAGTGCTGGTTTAGAGTGTATGGTCATTTCAATCAAAATCAATTGAAAAACATTACCTCTCCAAACTATTTAGTTAAACGAATGACTTTAATATTATTCTTTCTTCTTTGTTGCTATCATGGCAGTCAATGCGTTGGCAGCTTATTAAATGAAATTGAAACTTCTATCGTGTTATTCTACATGAATGTGCTCTATGCTTACGGCATTGAATGTTGCAGCAATGTGCTATCCAATGCGATTCCTTAAAAAAGAATCATAGCTGCTGTCCCCATATCCAAAAAATCCTCCGAAGATAGGAAATTTTCGCCAAATGACGATTCCCCTTACCCCGGAAAACTAACCTGATCGATAAAATTATTTTCTGTGAACTTTATCAGACTGATTGTGGAGTATTTCAACACGATAAAAGCCAAATGATACAACAATAATGAAATGTGTCTGCGGGTCCACTTAGCTAGAAGCTTCTGCATTGTCTAAAGTAGTGAAACCCCATTTTCGAATATTTCGAATGTAATTTACACATTCCCATATTCGAGAATAACTGTATCTATTACCACAATCTTTACATGAAGATTGCCCTAGCAACGAATATTTTTACTTAGAATGAATTATAACCCAAATATATTTGGATGTTTAAATCATATGAAATATAGTCAATACAAACCGAATTCTAGAATCCAATTAAAGTTCTTCTTTAGATTCTGCCCGCCACAATTTTGTAGCTTCAACGTAATTCCTTCCATAATTCCATAATATTAATATTTCCTGACAACGAAGAAAATTTTTAATTTGCCAGGGTGTTATTATTCGTGTTGGAAATATCTTACCTTGAATTAAATTATTTTATATTTAGATAGAGGTGGTTTATGATGATCGAAGAACAATCAAGTTATGGTTAGCAGCCTATGTCGGGGGTTCAAGTGCGAGATTTGGCGAGCACAAGTGGTGTTTTAACCAGATATTTGATGATTATAAAAGAACAACGGAGCTTGTTTTACAGTACACTTGTGCTTAATTTTAGCTTTCTTACGTTAGCGTTTTTAAACGTGAAAGTCTCAAAAAATTGAAATGCTATCTTTGATATTGTGTTATTCTGAAGTTGATTTATATCGACAAACGAAAAATATACCAGAAAATCGTATAGTCGCTCACAATCATTTCAAATATGCGAATACTGAATTTTTTCGAATGGCAGATCATAGTCAAAAGTGGCCACGTTCAGTAGTTGACCTCGTGATCGTGTTTTTTTTCTGCGGTCCAAATAGATATCTTGATAATGTTAGACATGGGATGCCACCTCAATTTTCACTTAAAATGCATTACTTACTGCTGAATCTCAGAAAGCACACGTCTATTCAAGATCAAAACATTTGTCTTCATGCATTGGAACCGAAAGCTTTTTAAGAATTCAAGTTTTCAATGCGTCCTGATTATGTACTCGATATTTGCAGAAAAATGTTGCAGTATACTACTGCGTTTGTCGAAACCATCACGAATACTTTCAATATATTGATTTTGTTCCTTTCACATTTAAGTCGTTCACAATTTTTTGTTCATACAATCGCTATTAAGCGTCAGTTAATGTTTAATGACTTTGATGAACATCTCTTATGCTTTTCGTCTCCACAGATTTCCTCACATTTTATCAGAGGATACCATTGGCACAAAGTATGAACAGAAAATTTGTGAACACTTTTCTTTTGAAGATTTCATTTGAGCACCGTCCTCTAGCGAATAATTTCTTTCAATACTTCAATTGCCTGCTATTTCTTTGTGGGCGAGAAATATGATTTACACTATAAAATATCATGCTGTGTTTTTGGGAAATTCACTCTAGTGTTGCAACAACATATCTATGATGCTGTGAAGTGAAGAACTGAATTTCTTGTTCGATTCAAAATATCAAATTTCAAATTTAGACTTTGATGCACTTTAGCTGCTTTTTCATCTCGAACAGATTGAAATAGTTATCAATGCACGATGAAAAATAAGACAAATAGTCTCTGGGACAAATATTATCTTTGTTTTCCCTAACCTGGACCATAATCACAGATAATTTCATTGGATCTGAATGCCAAAATTTATCACGCACATGAAGTGTGTGTATGTGCATGTTTTTACGAACGCCGGTTAAGAACGAAATTTGGGTCTTTGAGTGATAAAATGCACAGCGGGCTTTTAGTATCTCGTTTCATGTAAAAAAGGAATTGATATATGTACTCATTCCATTTAAAGCAGAGCCATATGATCTTGTATAGAGAATAGTTCAATTTCAATAAAAAGCTTCTAATATATATAGTTGTGACGTATAACTTTTACATAATACCACAAATAACTTGGCAAATTATCGAATAACTTTTTGCCTAGTTATCTGCCTGTAAGTTACCGGTTAATTTGCTATCTTTCTCTTTTATTTTCTGCGGATTTCATTCTTATTCGTCATGAAATTTAATTCATAGAATTCTCTTCCACAATAGGGCGACCTTAACAAAATCAGAATAAGCATAAATAACCCCAAAGTTTTGGAGATTAACTAGATCACATAAAGCATATTACATACAGATTGTTTCATAAAAAATGGATCACCCTTAAACATCACCTTAGCTTCAATTTTGTCTAACTCCTCCAAACTTGAACGAATTTCTCTGAAATTTGGAAGATATGTCAGTTGTGCTCACTAATATCATTGTTGGAAACTTCAAGCATGAATATTGAGTTGTTTTCTGCTATAGATAAAAAAAGTAGTAGATAATTTGATCTTCATCTAGCAATGTTACACAGAATCATACCTCACTCTTATGAAATTACATTTGTTTCCTTTGTTATGTAATATGTTGTTCTACAAGCCAAAAGCTATCAAGCAAAACAAAAATAAAGAAAATCGGTCAATCAGAGCCAGTATAGCACCATTATTCATCAACAATAATGTAACTGCTACATGTGATTAACTGGACTTCATGTTCCATAGCTTCCTGACTTCGTTGCGGTGGTGTTGGCAGCACTCCTGATTGCTTTCAGCTAGAAATCTATCTCTTATCGGTTGAAAACAATACAAAGCACAAATGAACAATAACGAGATCGCATTCACAAAAGGCAAAGTGTCAGCCTTGCCAGAACTAGGGTTTTCTTTGCGAGCTACAAGCAAGCGACTAAATGTCCCTTACACAAATGTGCATCGATGGCATAATGATGATTTTCGACTCTGTCGTAAAGAGGGCTCTGGCCGTCCACGCAAAACATCCAAACGTAGAGACCGCCTAATTTTGAGATTTGCTAAAGTTGATCCAAGTCTCTCGTTAACTGAGATGGCTGCACTAGACTCGTCTATTTCTAAGTCCACTATTCGTAAGACTTATTGAGTCGAATTTCAAGAGCTGTAAGAGGCCCTCTCAGATCGAATTATCAGATCAGCATACAAAAAGACGTCTCAGATGGGCAAGGAGTCATTGTCACTGGAGAAATCAATGGGATCGGGTTGTTTGGTCTGATGAGGCATCAGTCCGTCTGAAGGATAGTGATGGTCGATTGAGATTATGGATAAAATCTGATCAGGAAATTCCGAGACATTTACATCGTCCCCGGGTACAAGGTGGTGCGACTCTACTGATTTGGGCTGGCATTTGGACCAATGGCCGCTCTGAACTTCACATACAGCAAGGAACCATGAATTCTGAACGCTATGTGAATGTTTTACGAATGAACATTGGCCAAATGACAGATCAACTTGGTTATTTGTGGATGATAATGCTACGTGTCACAGGAGTAGTAGAGTCAATTTATGCAAGTCTCAATTAGGGCTTAGGACATTATCTTGGCCAGCTCGTTCTCCTGATCTGAATCCCATAGAAAATGTATGGAGTATTCTAAAACGTAACGTTCGTCGTTCACTGCTACCTACAGATGGCGTATCACAACTTACGTCACTGTTAAAAAGAGAGTGGAGAAAGTTAGATCAGTCAAAAATCAACGATATCATCGAGTCAATGCCTAGACGAATTGGTAATGTCATTGACAATAAGGGTAGGGCCACAAAATATTAGCTTCTTAAGAACCATTACTGTATCATAGCTTATCAGATTATATAGGGACATTTAAATATATTAGGGACATGAAATAACATGAAAAATGCTTTCTGTATCATACTTATGTTTTATTTAGTCAAATTTTAGGATGATCCACTTTTTATGAACCGGACTGTAT